>JAEQBH010003546.1:0-270294 GCA_016808115.1 Tetrastigma voinierianum
TGTTAGAGCATTTGGGATTTCTGTTGAACTAGATTGGAGAGCCTCTGATTAAGACCATTCTTACTATTGACAGTGGTAGCCACGCGCCCGGCACCTTCCATAGGGACTGGGCGAGGATCGACCGGCGAGGTGCCATGTTTGTAGTGGATCGACCACCTCCTGAGAGGCATGCGGAGGAGCCTTAGTTGCACCATCCATGCTGTAGTCACTGCTCCATTACAAGCGGCGCCCTGCGTCCTCATTGCCTCTACTCTCTAGCTCTACAAACTAGTTGGACCCGAGTACATTAGAGCCGCGCCCTGCGGCATGTATCCATATCCGCTCGGGATTTTCTGCCATTAAGGATGCGATCACTTTTCTGACCACATGGCATCTTTGCTATTTGCCCATCTGACCTTAGTTGAGAGGATGACACGCGCAGAGGTTGCTATTATGCAAAATCACGCTATCCTTGTGCAGATTCAGAGTCACCTAGGCCTTCCTCCTATATCTTCTTCAACGCTTTGCACAGCGACCCCACTGACAGGGCCTCCTGCGGCTTCTCTCTGGAGCACCTTGCGGCGGCCGCGGCAACGGACCGCCTTCCGCCATTTGCTTTCGCGATGGTAGCACTTTCTTTTCTAACTTTCCAATCCGAGCCCTATTATGGATAATGTGACATTTGGTTGGGGGGAGAGTTAGCGAAAAGAGTAACATTTATGTTTGTGCTATTTTGAGCAAGTTTTTTTTTGTGAAGATTAATGACTTGCTGTTTAGTTTCTGTTTGTGTAGTTGTTTATTTTGGTTGTGAAGCTGTTAGTTTCCTCTTGCAAATCCAAAAATATAGTCATATCTCTTTTTATACATATCATACAGCTTACACTTGTAGTTTAAAAAATTAAACCTTTTTTTTTTTTTTTTTTTGTGTTTCTTTAGTACAGTTTGAAAAGTTGAAACATTGTCCAATGTTGTTGATGTTAGATTGGTTCCATGCTTAATTAAGTGGATGATCAGTTAAATTCTTAGTGCTTTCAACCTTTTTATTCCACCTCTAGCTAACCACACACTGTACACATCAGGTTTCAACTATGGGCTGAAAAATTGCCTAGCCTCCTAAATCTTGCAAAAACCTATCATAGTTTCATTGACTACCTTTAATAGGTTAAGGACCCTCTCATGAAAAGAGCTGATAGGTCTTCCTAAATAAAGCGAGAGAAAAGAAAAGAAAAAGAAAGAAAATTGTAACACTTTGCCTTGAAACTCGAGCAGGGTCCAAGGGGTATATGGCGAAAGTCTTCAAGCACAGTGCCACTAAGCCCGGCCCAGTTGGGAACCACCGACTTAGTCTTTCGCTACATGGGTGAACGAGTGAGGTTTAGCAAGTTGTAGGTGCTGGAGTCTTGGAATCATTCAGAGTCTGGGGTGAAACCGGAAGAGTTTGTGGTTGAAAGATCCTTATGACTTGATGCCCTAAGCCTTAATTGGTTGGGAGTCATTAGTGGATCCCGATTACATGGACTTTGGTGGGTGTTTCTCGGCATTGCACCCCTACAACACAAAAGAATTGTTGAATAAGAATGAGGTCACGATCTATTTAGGTGGTTGTGGCACTAGGTTGTGGCAATAGCGATTGGGAGGTGCAATTTGACGATTTATTGTTGGCGATCATATAAGCACTTAGATTTTGGTGGAAGCTCCAGGTCGATTCCTTGGGAAGGAAACTCTTTTGATGCTAGATTTTGCATGGCATTCATTCTCTCGAGATGGTTATTAGGCAGGGTTTCAGTGATTCTCACTGAGAGTTAGACATTACTCATCTACAACCTTTTTGAAACACCATTTTTTTTTATTATGCACATAATTTTGTTATTGTTTTACTGTTCTCTCTTTCTTTCTTTCATTACTAAGGGACTAGCAATGTGTCGGTTGGGGGGAGTGATTAGTGCCCAAATAGTGCTATTTTGAACCCTGTTTATTGGGGGTTTTGAGCACTTTTTGTATACTAATTAGTGTAATTAACCTAATAGGCACATTAAGGTCCCGGCTATACGACTGATCGCATTTTGTGGCTATTTTTATAGTTTTTGTAAGATAATCAAACCAAAATTATCAAGTCAATTTAAACACGAAGAACCCGAGTTAAACTCATCATTGCAGATCAAAATCCAGAGGAAAAAGGAGCAAAAAAACAAAAGAAAATAGAGCACATCAAAAATGCGGGGGTTGTGAAAATTGCGCAACACCTGGAATTTTCCTGAGTTGCGAATTCGCAGCTTTGCTTCCTCTTTGTCCTTTTTGGCCCTTTGACTTCCGGTTGACCCACCTTTTTGTGATTTCCCATTTTTACCCTTCATATATCATGGGTATTGAGGACACTTTTGTATTTTTGCTGACTTTGAGCACTATATAAGCTCAAAACAAATCTTGTAAAGGGGACTAACATTTTTCTGCTAGAATAGAGACAGTGTTGGGCGGGAGTTTTCCCGCTTGTTTTTCTTTGCCTTCATTTTCTCTCCCTTTCTTCCACTTTCTCGGCTGCCAAACACCCCTTGAGAATGACAACTTAAGGGATGGTTAGCTAAACCTCCTTTATCCTTGAATAGGAGGGCTACTAGGCTACAATTTTTGAGGTAAAATGATGATTCTCTGTTTTTAACGCAAGCATGTATTTCCATTAATGTTTATATCTCTCATTCTAGGTTTAAATCCCTTAGATCTACCTTGATTGACCAATATTTGGTAATCTTTTAGGGTTAAGTGGATGCTTATTTCTTGATCCACTAAGATTCAGTTAGTTGCCATTTATTTGCCATTGTAAGGTAGATCAAGGAGATATGTTTTCACAGTTGGGGAGCATTAATGTCCAATAAATGCTATATTTCAAAAAGGAAAAATTATTAGGGTTTAGTTTTTATAGCTAAACAAAGATTCGGTTCGGGAATTGACTGTAGGTCATCCTCTAATCACGAGAAGAGCCCCGATAACCTCTCATTTACCTTAGGACCTCGACGGTGGCCTAATGCTTGAGGAGTTCTTTTCATATTTTTATTTTAGTTTTTTTTTGGGCACACAGTGCAGGCCATTCACCTCCTTTGTTTTACAACACCCCAATCCAAGAAAGTGAGAATTCACCTTTTGAGCAAACTGCAAATCATTTACCTGAAGAAAACCCATCCTTGTGTTCGTAGTAAGCGATTTTATCTTACTACGAGTAGTATCTTCTGATAATTAGGAAGGAATTAGGTTTATAAATTTTGTTGATTCTACTAGCACACGAATCACCCTCTAATGGTACACAACCTCCTACACGTCTCAGAAGAGACAAGACGCTTATATGTAAGGTGGTCATCACCTCCAAACATGCACTTTCTCGACATCCCAGGGGGTAGCCTAAGGTAAACGCTTTCACAACTCTCAGCACTCAGGGATAAACTAAGTGTGCAGTGAACGTGTGGGTGCATCTGAAAAACCTAAATGACATCTAAAGCAGAAAAGGCACACCGGTCACACAAGTACCCTAAAATCTAGCTTTGGGCTATACATGTCTTCAAAGATCGGAGTCCTCATCATCTGTATGTCGACCACCTCTAAAATGCTCTCAAACATGGATATAGCCCATCACTAGACCTTACTCCTAGTCACAAGCTTGGTCGAAGAGCAAACAAGGAGCAACAAGCCTCTAATCAAATACACAACCAAGAAAGATAGATTGACTGAGACTAAGGATTTAGAGATAAAGGGATACATGTGTGTCCCACATAGAGGTGGTAATTTTGGCCTGGCCCGGTGGGCTAGCTCGATCCACCGAAATTAGGGCCAGGCTGGGTCGTTAAATTATTGGCTCGGAAAAAATCGAACCAAATTTGGGCTGATCCGCCCTCCAAAATTTTGCCTTTGCAAGGCAATTTGGCTTGACGGCCGGTTTAGAGGCGGTGAAGTACATTTGAATTTTAGGCTCGAAAAAACCACCATGCGATTTTGGCTGAGCCCGACGCTGCCATGAGATTGCACCTCTAGTTTCACATAGACATGCAACATGCAATCAAGCAAGTGAGAAGCAGTCATGAAACAATCAGTCATGAAAAGCACAAGTACATCATCCATATCTACACATAATCTAAGCATGAGTATAAGATGAGCAAGGTAAATATATAACAAAAACAACATGCTAAAAGAGGTGATCAAGATGAATATACAATGAAGAGAATCAATATGTCAAGGCAAGTAAGGATAACCCGATCAATCAAAATGTACATGTGTGAGATGAGTAGTAATCATATAACGAGGAAATCAACATGTTTTGATAAATAAAATATCCAACCAATATAATCAACTAGATTATGACAAATGAAGTATGCAAAAATAAGAGTATACATGTAAAAAATGAGATAAAATATCAAATAGCGAGAGGAAGTCAACATGCTATGAGAATAGTTAAGTAAAGCAATCAACACATCAAAATAAGTGGAATATACAACAACGATAAGATAATAGGTGTCAAGGTTAATAGAATGAACATACCATAAGAAGCAAGTGACATAACAAGATGAGTAAAAGAATCAACCAACAAAGTCAACCAACCAATATTAATAATACAAGGATCAAGCATGTGAAATGTACAATTAGCAAATCAAAACTCTCAATATGTTACCAATAATCAAGTATACAAAAAGCACAAAAAAGATGGATCTATCAATCAACTAATCAAAAGCCACATTTTCCCCAATTTATATCCAAGTTTGACCCTCATTATCCCCAGCAAAGTTGCCATTTTGTGGACCCTGCAATTTTGGCTAGTATGTGCTTTCTACTAAAAGGCAAGACTCATTTATATTTTGAAAACCCTTTTTAAAAACGGTTTGGAGTCGTCACTTATTTTTGTTTTATTTTAAAGGGGAAAACAAAATAAGAAAGAAAAACCTTAAATGTGACTCATGATAAGAAAATGTATGTCTAGGAAAAACCGAGTCTAGGTTCGAGGTCAGGTTACTTATCGGGAAGGTATGATGGAAGTGTAGCACCCCTCTAAGCCTCTAAAGTCGAGTCTTTACTAAACAAACTAAGAAAAATACCACTTTTGATTAATCAATCAATGAATACCAAAGAAGAGCAATTACAATACAAAAGTATGCAAGACATATATAAATAAATAATCAAGTAAAGTCAGATGAGAAAAATGTGTACCTAGGTGGCATGTCAGAGGTGCTATCAATTATAAAACAATGTTACTGAAATAGAAAAATATAAAATATTCACATTCAATTAGAAATTGATTATAGATCATATGTCAAATTATTTATTAAAATGATATATGGAATGTCGGGCCCCACCCAAAACCCATTTATATGTTACATAAATTAATTCCATAGAATTCTATTTTATAGGAATAGTAGAATTAATCATGTTATTGAAATTTTTAAAAACTAATTTAAATTTGAAAATTTGAAGTTTGAAGATTGAGAATTTTGAAATGAATTTAAAATTTGAGAATTTTGAATTGGGATTTTGGAAATTGAAATTTGAAATTAAGAACTTTAATTTTATAAATTTGAGATCTTGAATTTAGAAATTTGAAATTAAAAATTAGGAGACTTGAATTTTGAAATTATGACACTTGAATTTTGAAATAGGGAAATTGTAATTTTGAAATTAGAAACTTGAATAATTGAAATTGAAAATTGGGAGACTTGGATTTTTAAATTAGGGCGCAGAATTTGAAATTAGAAACTTGAAAATTTGAAATTAAGGGACTTGGATTTTGGAATTAGGGTACTTGATTTTGAAATGAATTTTTTTAATTTTGAAATCGGAAAAATTGAAATTTTGAAATTTGAAATTGGAGGAGTTGAGTTTTGAAATTAGGACATTTGATTTTTAAAATTGGAAACTTGAAAAATTGAAATTAGGAATTAAGGGACTTGAATTTTGAAATTAGGGCACTTCAATCTTGAAATTTGGATTTTATAAAAATTGAAATAGGAATTGAGGAACTTAAATTTTGAAATTATGGCACTTGAATTTTAAATTAAGAATTTGTAGTTTTGAAATTAAAAACTTGAAAAAATGAAATTTAGGAATTTGAATAAATTTAAGAGTGGGTGATGATTCATGAATTAATTTATTAAAAGAAAAAAAATCAACAATCAATCTAATTAAAAAAAAAGAAGAAACAATATACTCTTAAGAAAAATAAAACAATAATTATATATTTAAATGACTAATTAAAGAAAACAATAAATTAAATAAATGTATAAAACAATTAATTAAAAAATAAAAATAAAAATATTTTCTAACTAAAAAGAAAGTTGAGGGAACTTACTTGGTAGATGGATAGCTCCTTAAGTTGAGCCGCCTTCAAAGTCGAGACTATCTTTAAAGCTAGGATCACCTCCTAAAATTGGGATCTTCAAGCCCAAATTATTAAAAAATTTAAAATATGAGAGTATTGAGCCTCTTTTTTTTTGAAGAAATGCTCCATCCTCCCTTAAAAGAAATAAAAAATTTATAGACAAGTTTGAGCCTTCAATTAGAAGCCCGTTATCCCAAAAAAAATCTCTCTTCAAGGATTAGAAACTCTCATTTTTATAGGCAAATGAGGCATCCCCCTTTCTCTATTTCCAATGTGGGACTTCAAATATCTCACAAAGGAAAAAACTAGTCAAGGAACAAAGCAGGGATCTACAGAATTATATTTTATTTTATATTTTCCACGATAAAAAAAAACATGAGAAATTGAACTTGGAAAGTACTAAAAAAATAAAATAAAGAGGAAAAAAGAGAAGGGAAATGGAAACAAAGAAAATTTAGAGGAAAATAAAAAATGGGTTTACACTTAATAATTTAATTTTATATGTTAATTCAAACTAATTTTGATTGATTTCTACTTTATTAAATAAAGACTGAAATTTAAAAATATATAAAAGTTTGAAGAATTTTTATTATTATTTAGTTTTCTTTGATATTTTCCACTATGAAACCAAATATGTGAAAAAAGTTTTGCAAAAATTAATAATCAGAAGTTTTAGGGGTTGTTTGTTTTTTGACTTAATGCTGAAAGCTATTCAGTTTTCAGCATTAAGCTGTTTGTTTTTTTAAAATTTTCAACACTTATTGTTGAAATTTTTTAAAAAAATTCTGAATAGAAAATATGAAAATATTTAGCTTTTTTTATTCAGAAAAAATCATTTTCCATTAAAACAAGAAAAACTTCATCGTTATCAAACAAGGAGAAGGGCTAGCAATACACACTACTAGGGATGTCAATGGGAGGGTTTGGGATGGAGTGGCCCCATCCCGACCGAATTTCGTTTATTACCCGATTACCGGTATGTATTTAAAAATTAAACGGGGCGGAAATGAGAAAATTCTCAAACCTTCCTCGTTTACATTTGATTTTTGTTTTTATTTTTATTTTATATTTGCTTTTTATTTTTATTATATTAAAATTAATATATTTCATAAAATAAAAATATTATAGATTTTATAAATTATTTATTAAAAACATTATAATAATAATTATTATTATTTATATTAAAAGTATAAAATAAAATAATAATAAATTATTTTAAAATATGTCGGGCGGGACGGGAGTAACAATACACGAACCGTCCGAACCACGTTCAATTTGAGAAAATAAACTCAAGCGCAAAAACGATTACAATTAAAAGCCCAAACTCGTCACGAATTAAGGGCGGCGGACGAGAGCACGAAATAATCCGTCATTATTGTCATCATACTTGCTGCAAATGTTAAAAACAAACAGCAATAGCAATGATATTAAGTATTCAACGATAAGCTCAAATTATATTTATCAGCTAAGCAATAAATCTCACCTTGTCTAATGGCTTAACAATTATTGTATATTTTGGGGAACATGGTATAGGACTTCGGTTTGAATGCAATAGAAAAAAAATTTTCAAAAAAAAATTCAGGCCCTTGAGCTCTTATTAGCTTCGCTAATGTTTTTATCTCCGACTTTTTGCTACGTGTTTTGTTGTCGATATATTGTGATGTGTTTTGTCACTGATATGTTGCGTCATGTTTTATTGCTACTTATAGTAACGGACTGTTGTGTCATCGACGGTAAGTTTCTCAATCGATTTTCATGGCCTTGAACCGATCATTTTTACTATTAACCTGGATACTGTCTTATTATCTAAAGTTTTTAGGACTTTTGATTTTATGGTTCTATTCGATCGTATTAATAAACTGAATCAATAAACTTATCTCTTTTAAAAAAGAAATAAAAATAAAAACTTTGATACCGTACATTTTTTAAAAATAATGCAATTGCAATACCTCATGTTTTAATATAAGGGTTTTGATCACTTAAATTATCATCCTAACATGTCCAAAATGTAACAAACTTTTTGTTTGGCTACTAAAACATAAAAGAGACCACATCATCAATTGACTTTTCTATTGGTTTTTTTTATCAACTCAGGAATTAAGTGATCGATCCAGAAGGTTTACAAATGGATATGACTTCCATCCGCCAGTAACTTCAAAGATTTTTTTTTTCCCATTAAAAACAGTGAGACTTTGTCCCCAAACCAAACTTAAATTGGATATCAATTAGTTGTGCTATCAAAATCTTCTAAAATATAAAACCTTTAATAATTAGCGATCCTAATAACCTAGATTATATTTGGATACAAGTTTCAAAATAATAAAAGCGCTAAAATAGAAAATTACAAGAGTATTCACATATAAATCGAAGTATTAAAAACTAATAGACATACAACATGCAATCAAGCAGGTGAGAAGCAGTCATGCAACAACCAGTCATGCAAAACACATATACATCATCCATATCTACACATAATCTAAGCATGAATATAAGTGAACAAGGTGAATATATAACAAAAACGATATGCTAAAAGAGGTGATCAAGATGAATATACAATAAGGAGAATCAATATTTCAAGGCAAATGAGATAACCAATTAATTAAAATGTGCATGTGTCAAGATGAGTAGAGTAATCATATAACAAGGAGGAATCCAACATGCTCGATAAATAAATTATCCAACCAATATAATCAACAAGATCGTGACAAATGAAGTATGCAAAAATAAGAGTATACATGTAAAAAATGAGATAAAATATCAAATAGTGAGAGAAAGTCAACATGCTATGAGAATAGTTAAGTAAAGCAATCAACACATCAAAATAAGTGAAATATACAGCAATGATAAAATAATAGGTGTCAAGGTCAATAGAATGAGCATACCATACGAAGCAAGTGACATAACAAGATGAGTAAAAGAATCAACCAACAAAGTCAACCAACCAATGTTAGTAATACAAAAATCAAGCATGTGAAATGTACAATTAGCAAATCAAAACTCTCAATGTGCTACCAATAATCAAGTATACAAAGCCACATTTTCCCCAATTTGTATCCAAGTTTGACCCTCATTATCCTCAGCGAAGTTGTCATTTTGTGGACTCTGCATTTTTTGCTATTATGCGCTTTCTACTAAAAGGCAAGACTCATTTATATTTTGAAAAACCTTTTTAAAAATAGTTTGGAGTCGCCACTTATTTTTGTTTTATTTTAAAGGGGAAAACAAAAGAAAAAAGAAAAAACCCTAAATGTGACTCATGATAAGAAAATATATGTCTGGGAAAAACCGAGTCTAGGTTAGGTTACTTATTGAGAATGTATGATGGAAGCATAGCACCCCTCTAAGCCTCTAAAGTCAAATCTCTACTAAATAAACTAAGGAAAATATCGTTTTTGATTAATCAATCAATGAATACCAAAGAAGAGTAATAACAATACAAAAGTATGCAAGACATATATAAATAAATAATTAAGTAAAGTCATATGAGAAAATGTGTACCTAGACGGTATGTCAGAGGTGTTATCAATTAGAAAACAATGTTAATGAAATAGCAAAATACAAAATATTCACATTAAATTAGAAATTGGTTATAGATCAGATGTCAAATTATTTATTAAAATGATACATGGAATGTCGGGTCCTACTTAAACTCATTTATATGTTACACAAACAGAAATTGTAAGAATTAATCATGTTATTTAAATTTTGAAAATGATTTAAATTTGAAAATTTGAAGTTTGAAGATTGAAAATTTTGAAATGAATTTAAAGTTTGAAATTTGAATTAAGGATTTTAAAATTGAAGTGAAATTAAGAACTTTAATTTTATAAAATTGAGATCTTGAATTTAGAGGTAGAAATTAAAAATTAGGAGACTTGAATTTTGAAATTATGACACTTGAATTTTGAAATTGGGAGTGTAATTTTAGAGTGGAAATTGGGGACTTCAAAATTTGAAATTATGGCATAATTTTGAAATTGAGAATTTTTGTAATTTTGAAATTGGAAACTTGACTAATTGAAATTGGAAATTGGGGGACTTTGGATTTTTAAATTAAGGCACTTGAAATTTTGAGAATTAAGGGACTTGGATTTGAATTAAGTGCCCAGTTTTGAAATTATAGATTTTATTTTGAAATTGGAAAATTTAAAATTTGAAATTTGAAGTGGAGGAGTTGAATTTTGAAATTAGGACACTTGATTTTAAAATTGGAAGCAGAAAAATTAAAATTAGGAATTGAGGGACTTGAATTTTGAAATTAGGGCACTTAAATCTTGAATTTGGGATTTTATAAAAATTGAAATAGGAATTGAGGAACTTGAATTTTGAAATTATGACACTTGCATTTTGGAATTTGGAATTTGTAGTTTTGAAATTAAAAACTTGAAAAAAAATGAAATTGGAAAATTTGAAAATTTGAAAATTGAGAATTTGAATAAATTAAGAGTGTGTGATGGTTCATGAATTAATTTATTAAGAGAAAACAATCAACAATCAATCTAATTAAAAAAAAAAACAACAATATACTCGCAAGAAAAATAAAACAATAATTATATATTTAAATGACTAATTAAAGAAAACAATAAATTAAATAAATGTATAAGACAATTAATTAAAAATAAAAATAAAAGGATTTCTTAACTAAAAAGAAAGTCGAGGAAATTTACTTGGTAGATGAGCAGCTCCTCGAGTCGAGTCGCCTCGCAAGTCGAGACTATCTTTAAAGTTGGGATCATCTCCCAAAATTGGGATCTTTAAACCCAAATTATTAAAAAATTTAAACTATGAGAGTTTTGAGACTCTCTTTTTGAGGAGATGCTTCATCCTCCCTCAAAAAAAAATAAAAAATAATCATAGACAAATTTGAGCCTTCAATTAGAAGCCCATTGTCCCAAAAAAAATTTCTCTCTTCAAGGATTGGGAACTCTTTTTTTTATAGGTAAGAGAGGCCTCCCCTTTCTCACTTTTCAATATGGGACTTGAAATATCTCACAAAGGAAAAAACTGGTCCCAAGAACAAAACTTAGGGATCTACAATTATATTTTATTTTATATTTTCCACGGTGAAAAAAAAATGTGAGAAATGGAACCTGAAAATTACTAAGAAAATAAAATAAAAAGGAAAAAAGAGAGGGGAAATGGAAACAAAGAAAAATTGGAGGAAAATAAAAAAAATGGGTTTAAAATTATAATTTATTTAATTTTATATGTTAATTAAACTAGTTTTATTGATTTCTCTTTATTAAATAAAGACTAGGGAATATAAAAATATATAAAAGTTTGAGGAATTTTTATTATTACTTAGTTTTCTTTGATATTTTGAAACCAAATATGCGAAAAAAGTTTTACAAAAATTAATAATTATGGCATGTTTTACCGTTGACTTGTAGTAGCGGACTATTGTGTCATCGATGGTAAGCTTTTCAATGGGTTTTCGTGGTTTTGAGCCGATCATTTTTATTATTAACCTGAATACTAGTTTTTAGGACTTTTGATTTTGTGGTTCTATTTGATTGTATTAATAAACTGAGTCAATAAACTTATCTCTTTTAAAAAAGAAATAAAAATAAAAACTTTGATACCGTACATTTCTTAAAATAATGCAATTGCAATACCTCATGTTTTACAATATAAGAGTTTGATCCTTAGAATTATCATCCCTAACTGTCAAAATGTAACAAACTTTTGTTTAGCGACTACTAGAACATAAAAGAGAGACATCATCAATTGACATTTCCATTGGATTTTTTCAACTCAGGAATTAAGTGATCGATCCAGAAGGTTTACAAATGGATATGACTTCCATCCGCCAGTAACTTTAAAGATTTTTTTTTTCCATTAAAAACATTGAGACTTTGTCCCCAAATCAAACTCAAGTTGGATACCATTTAGTTTTGCTATCAAAATCTTCTAAAATATCAAACCTTTAATAATTAGCGATCCTAATAACTTAGATTATATTTGGATACAATTTTCAAAATAATAAAAGCTCTATAATAGAAAATTACAAGAGTATTCACATATAAATCGAAGTATAAAAAATTAATAGGATAATAAAATTCCTATTTTTTTCCAAGATAGATTATCATATAACCGCCAACCTAGTGATAATATGTTCTGTACCTTTGATTTTTGGCTCAAGTTTCCCTAATCACCGTTATAATTAATAATTAATGTTATTATCATCATCTAAAAATAAAAAGAAAATCTTTCAAAAATAAAAAATAAAAAATAAAAAGAAAAGGAAAGGTGTTTTTCCAAGTCTATTCGATGACGAAGGAGATGACTTGTCCGAGGCCCTCCTAGTCCTGGGTCAACCAAACGCGTTTAACTCTCTCCACCTTTCCACACGTGACTCAAAATGACCAAAATACCCATGATCCCGTTGATTGAAAAATAGAAGGTTTCCTTTTTCATTGAATCTATGGCAAAAAAAAAAAACTAGTGAAGAAATAACACAAATTACAGTTTTTTCTTCGTCAATAATAAGATAAGTATTATATGTATATATATATTCTCTTTAGCTGTGGATTTATTCTTTTTCATTTAATTATTTGCAACCCAAAAATAAAATTAGAGCGGAAGGTGAGTCCAGTTAACTTAGTTAAAAATTATCGCATTACGTAAAACGTCTACCTGTTATTTCATATTTGCGGCTCGGCTCGGCGTGGCCGCAACAACTTAAAGTTTCTTCCAATCACGTGGCCGATTCCCCCTTGTTGTTCGGTCGCCATTCTTCTCTGATACTCATAAACCAGAAACCATCTCTCTTGAAATGGTTTGATTCCAAAATGGCAGAATCAGCAGTTCCTGTTTCCGTCATCTTCTTCTTGTTGGTTTCCGCTCGAACCTTTATTGCCGACGAAACTATCGAATCTGAGTCTTGGTTGACCGAAGGTCGATGCTGAGCCGGCCTCAAAGTGCTATTCTCCTTCCCAGCGAAGCCGGAGGAAAGATCATCTCAACTTTAGTGGAAGGCCGACGCCAACCGCGAACAACTGCCTGAGTGAAGTCACCGTTGAAATTGCCTGGAAATGAAGTCAAAGAGGCGAGCAAGCCCGGAATTTGAATCTGAAATCGACGGCGAGACGATGCCAAAAATCGGGCCTTGCAGCCTGAGGAGGAATCCCAGTACCGCCGAACGTCGAAACAGTCGACCTTCCGACCGATGAACCGCCAGTTCCAACGGATGCACGAGAGAGCGGCCGTTCCCTTCCGCATGCACCGGTGCCGCCACCACTTCAAACCGATGGGACCGAGGTTCGTAACCGCCAGATCCGTTCGGAAGCTAATGATCATGGCGAAAGACGAGGAGGCGCCGGCGGAGACGGTGCCGGTCTTCAGAGGCGGGAGAGTAGGGCAGCACCCAGCGCGGTGGGTGAAGCTCCACCACAGAGGGCCAAAGATTCCGATGGGACACAAAGTGTTGAGCAGAGAGGACTTCAAGAGGACACAACCACGCTTAGAAAGAGAGGATATGGATATGGAGAGAGGACCTCGTGACGAGAAAGAACAAGGCGGTGGTCTCTTTAAGGGCTTCCGCAAGTTCTTGAACCGCTTCTAATTTAATGCCTATTATTATTATTATTATTGCTGCTTATTTACTATTTAGTAGTGCCTCCGTGTGTGTGTATGTTTTCCTTTTGTTTCTACGGGCCATGGAGATGATGATCATGGTATTTACTATCTATACCCTTTTAGGCATATAATCTTGCATCCATGAGAGATGTAGATGTGAGTCATGTGACATATAGATCATGATATTATCGTATGTGTATATTTTATATAATAAATTCGATTGGATTTGCATAAGTTTTATGAATGTGACTTGGATTTTGCATTGGGTTATACTCATGGTAAAGATGAGCCCCATCCCATCACAAACGTCCGGCGATGGCCGGCGAATTCGTGGTATAGTAGGAACCAAATGAAAATATATATCGTTGTGGAGAAAGCGTTGGAGATAGGTGAACGGAAGAAAGTGAGAAGGGAATATTGTAGGAAAGAGAATGATAGGAGATTTTTGCTTTAAATTGAGAAAAGGTTGCTGCCCTGCACTGCTGGTGAAAAAGCCATCTAAACTATGGAAATTGTCCACTGGAATCATATACGCTGATAAGACAAATATTTGTTCTCACTCAAAATCGCCGATCAACCATAAGCCAGATCGTACACAGAAGAGCTTGTAGATCATTTTTATTATACAATAAATAAATAGAAATCTTTAAAAAGACTTGATAAGAGTCTCTTCTTCATACATCTTTTCATTGTTACAACTGAATAAACAGATTCTAACTCAAGGATCATGCATGATTCAGAAAACTAAAGAAGAATTTGATGGAGAACCATTAATACATTTGCCACACGTATATATTAAAACAGAAAGAAAAAAACTGACAACACTTGTTGTAGAGCAGGGAAAGAGAGAGTAGTAGAAAAATCAAATGAAAGTGGAACATGATCCAGTTTGGCCGGGACTGGTGAGTTCAGAACAAGGCCAGGGGCTTACGCTAATGGCAGCTCCACTTACATCAGAGCACTTCCATGGAGAAGTTCCCGGTTGATTTCACCATGAAAGTTGATCTTAGAGAGAGGCAGATTCGATGTAAAGAGGCGGTCTTCAGGCCTTCTATTTGAACCCGGCCGCTTCTTGAACGTCAAACCCCAGACATCCCTTATCACAACATCCTTCACAACTGGGAGGGCGTTCGTGTTGAGACATTGTCAGGTGGTCGCCCACGTTTCCTGCTATTTTTATCCCCAGCCGGCCTTGCTCATGTGGCTTGTGGAAACTGTGATATTTCTTATGACTCCTCCTCCCAATGTTGGTCTTCAAATGAATGCCTCCCATGTTGAAAGGTTATGTGCTCTGCAGACATTCTGGGCGCACCTGGAGGTTTGCTCCCGATTGCGATTCCAGCAAATGGGGATGATCCCGTTATCCTCCTGATGGATTATTGCCGAGCTGGAAAAGTCGTGTGATTCCATGTGTCTTAGGAGTCCTCTGTGAGCATTGGAGCTTGAATCTGTATCAATGGAGAGTCAAACTTCATAATCATAGATTTGTCACTGAAACCAGAGGCAAGTTTGATTAGAAAAAGAAAAAAGAACTCATAGCTAATCTCCATTCGGGGTGCCTACCTCCTGATACTTAACTACGAACCAGAACCCGACCATTTTCTGGATCAATTGGGGCAATAGCAAATTCTTTTAGTTCATTGTGGATCTTTCATATAATGTATCGCGAGTACTTTTTCTAATGAATGCCTGAATTACTCCAAAATATTAAAACTTCTACAAACCCCAATTATTTCTAATTTCTAAATTAGACATGAATAGTTTCTTTTCTTTTTAAACATTTAGTCTCTCTATTTTTTCATATTTACTCATAATTTTTGCTAAACTATTTCCATTTTTTCTGATAAGTCTCAAAACAATAGTTCTCTGAGGCCGAATATATTGCAAATTTTAAATTCGTGACAGCAGTTGAAAGATCTGATCTATGTGATTAGTGAGGCATCTAGAGGCCTCTTTGCAAAAAGTGGCAAATCTAAATGGCAAGTGCTGTGTGAACAAATGTGTAAACAGATAATGACAAACAACTTGTTCACACAGAGAACAACAAGCAACTCTTCAAAAGGATAGCGACAAACAACTAACCAACACAAAAATTACTAAAATTACAGAAGTATGTACCTGGATCAACACCATCTGTGTTGGGAGAGTCAAATGGAGCCAATATGGTGACAAACCGAACCACAACATTTCTGCAGATAAGAAAACAAGTAGTAGATTTGAGTTGGCTGTGTCATGTGTATTCAACTTTATTAACTCAGTATAACATGAATCCAATGCATGGTTGGCCTCAAATCTGTAGTGTTCTGCACAAGCATAGCCTTAACCAATTCCACTGCTTTTTAAAAAGTCCCTTACAGCAGCATGTGTTGGGACTTTGTAAACAAGTAAATGACTTGGATACCACATAAACACAAGCGATATCTTTATCGATGTTCAAAATGTTGGAAGTCATTCAACTTTAAGTAAAGAACTCTTAATTTTACGGTGACAAATGGGCTTTTGGTTTATAAATCAATTGATTGGATCACTCACAATAAGGGTCCTCAATCAATTTAAAAGTTCATAGGGCCTGAACTTTTAATTATGAGAAATATATGATCAAATAGAGGATATTTAAAGCAAGTAGATCCTTAAAATGTATATCTATTAAGTTTTAAATCAATGTTCAGCAATTACCTGCAATAAACAGGGTGAATGTTCCAGAAGGGAGAGTCCTTGAAAATCACATTGGAAATAATAATGTTTCTGGAATTTATCAATTCAATGAGATTTGGTCTTGTAAATTGAAGGGTTCCCTGCCTCCACATGTTCCACCAGACTTCTCCTTGGCCATCAATTGTCCCATTCTCACCTATGAACGAGCAATTGATCAGATTAATATAACTTCATTAAGCATAGAATTCTAAGTAATTTCACACAACAATAAAAGCACTCGTCCCAGTGGGTTCATGAAACACCATGGGACTCTGGAATGTGATTTTCTTGCAGATGTTGTCTTGTTTCTATTGATGGTTCCTTAAGACGTTAAAATAACTTAGAACACTTAAGCTAGATGGAAGGCATTTACTCATATGTCTGAGGACCATCATGAATAATCTACAATTGTTTTATAGATACTCACCAGTGATTATCACATCATGAACACCATCTGCATGGATAAAGCTCATATACCTCCCTCCAGGCAGCTCCCTTCCTCTTCCATAAGATGGCAAAGGATCAATTAAAGGCCAACTATCAGTATCCTGAAACATGAAGCAAGAAGAAATAGGTTAAAAGGATGTACTAATGAGCTAAGGACCAAAATCCAATTGAGCCATGAAATCCCTGGACTATGTTGTTCTTTTTCATAAAGATGCACGGCATACAAAACATAGATTATGTAAGAGAAATTAGCGAATGGCGCAAAATCAAAATCAGAGACATGTAATCTAAGAGCATAATAGAAAATCTGAATCTCTACTACAGAAAGTGATTTCAAGAAATGCTGTATTTGAAGAAATAATCTTTCATGCATCAGATTATATGATCTTTCCCCTTCACGGTGAATGTTGTGTACCCAAAATAGTTTGATTTTCTTATTCATAATGGGTTAAAGCACAAACCTGTCATTCCAGGCCAAGTCATAACAAAAGCAGATTGGGATTATTTAAAGAGTACTGAAATCTTCACATTAGAGTTACCGGGGAAGAACAAATATTGAGTAAAAAATGCACTCTCTCATTTCCATTGGCCATCAAATTTCATTAAAGGCATCGATACCATATCCAGCCTATGAATTTTTAAAAGGAAACCATACTAATGCTGGCAGACCAAAAGTCATGAGAACCAACAAATTGACTAATCTATCAATAAAGAAGTTTGAACAATCAATCAGCCTTAAGGTATAGTTAGATTTATGAAATGCTTTGGGGAACACTCTCCAAAGAAGAATTTTGGGAACTTATAATTTCCATAACCTTAAGATTACTAAATCCCAACAATATTTTTTGATCGGTGTGATAAATTTAATGAATAAATCCCAACAATATGATCTAGAAAATTTAGAATATTAAATTCATCTTCAGTTAAATAACCCTCAGACTCTAGACAATTCAGGCCCCTAATTCAAAGCCACATTTGATGAGCAATTAGTTTTAACATTAACAAAGCTCCAAATTGCATAAGAACAACATGGACCTTTCACATGGTCCCCAAGAACAGGACAAGCCTGTTCCATCAGACAGGGTGCATTATACCCTTTTAATTAATGGCGAGCCATTATTTTCATCCATAAAGCCGGTGAGCTAGCTGTAATTTATGGCAATAATATTCATAGCAATTGTCTCCTATTCTTAATTTTATTATATTCATCAAATATAGTACTTTAGAACTGTTCGGAGTTAAACATTGAATACAAGGCTCACAACCATCCTCACTAAATCAAAGTGAAATGGAATTAAAAGTAATTTTAAGTGAATGTAAACATCAAGACCGTGACATCACTGGCCACTACCAAGCTGTCCACATACATCTAATTGGAAGTACTCCAATCCTTGGCACATGCAATGATGCTAGCAATTCAATCCAGAGGACCCACAGTATTTTTTCTTTTGCATTTTTTGGTTTTCGGTGAGGACCCAGGAGCACAAGGACCAGTGATATTAACCCAATCTATCCCGGTCTTAATCAATCACCAAACACTTCGAACAAGCTACGTAATAATTTAAGTCAATAAAAGGCTTCCATCGGATCTGGGTTAATAAAATTATTCCACTAAAATATAAGATCGGGTTAAAAGATCAGTTAACTAAATATCTGCCTCTCCTTCTTTGTTAATTTCAAAACCAAATGCTCATAATTTGATTCTTTTAATTTCCTTCCATCCATTTGGCCAAATTTCCCAAAAGTTCCTCTGGGTTAAAGCAACATCAAACTGGTCAGCTTTTCCCGAATTTCTAAAAATATTTAAAATAGACAATCAAATTCTTTCTGTCCGATCTGAGTGCCCTCAAAATCCCATTTTCACATGGCGATCATTGAGATAAAGCAGCAAACAAAACTGGATCGACATTTTTGAGAGGGTGCATACCTGGGTAGCTCTGATAACAGCATCTTTAGACAAGTAGAGAGTCATATGGCTTGTGAGATTAAAGCTCTCCGTTAAGTACACCCCAGGAGGTATATAAAGCAGCGTGCCCCCTCTCCTACTCAGATGCTGAATCTGATAAATCGCCGCCCTAAAAGCCTTCGTGTTCAGCGTCTTCCCGTCACCGACACCTCCGAAATCCGTTATCGAGATCTCCTCGCTCCGGTGCTTCATCGTCACTATCCCGGAGCATGTCACGTCTCCGGCCAGCACCAATCGGCTCAGATACAGCCCGGTGACCGCGAAACACAGGAAAACCCAGACCATTAACCGACACATTTTCACAACTCCAACGTCTCCGGACCAATTTGACGTCTATGAGCCTGAATAACTTCAGCAGCAAGTAAACACAGTAAGAAAGATAGCGCCGCAAGAGCTAGTCGGAGAAGCGCACTTGCCGGGAAAATCTGCAAAATTTTTCGGGAAAACCTGTGGAAACAACCAAGGAGAAAGTCCAAAAAATTCTTTAATGGAAGAAAAGGAGGAAAAAAAATCCAAGAAATCTGAATTTGGGAATGATTACAGGAAAATAGCTGGAGACTTGCTTTAAGAATGGGAGAAATGAGACAGATCTGAATGTGAATCCAATCAGAAAGCTCCAAATGAAAAAGAATTAACAAATGGGTCGATTCTAGTGAGAGAAAAATCACAAATACTGAACCAACTTCAACTCGGAGTGAAGATCATTAATGAGTGTAGATGGAGTGCTTTGCTTCGGGAACTGTGAGAATGCGGATGAGTGAGCTGTTAATAAGGTAGTTCGTGACGTGCCATTTCATGGGCAGTTTTGCCCGTTTCTGTTGCTTTGTTTGCCCTTTTTTTGACCTTCAAACGGAAAAGTCTCATTTGACACATATTTTGAAAAAAAAAAAAGAAAAGGAAAAACATAAGTCAAATATTATACACTAAAATAAAATAATTATTAAATACTTATCTATGAATGGATTTTTTTTTAATGAGATAAACTTATTACTAATTGATTCGTATTATTAATACACCGACAGTCTTATAAAAATTTTAAAGATGATATAATATCTATTTTAACAATAAAAAATATCTTTTAATTATATTTAAAATACTTAAGATTTAAGATCTATAACATATTGATGGATAAGATTTGATTCAATAACTTTATTAGATTAAATTTTATCATTAAATAATGTTTACAATATAATTATCCATCACAACAAGCTCATGACAAATAACATAAAAAATAAAAAATAAAAACAAATTAAGATTAATGTGAAAGAAAACCATTTTTATTGGAAATAAAACCCATATTTGATAAAAGAAAATAATGAAATAAATGATTTCATATTAATAATAGCAAAAAAAAAAAATCATCATTAATCTCTAGCAAACAAGGATTTGAATAAAAGAATAGACAAGTAATCTAAAAAAAACTATTTTCAAATACCGTTTTGAAATTGTTTTTTAAAACTTACCAAATTCGGTGAATGGATATTAATCATCTAAAAAGTTATTCTTCATAAATGATTAGCAATTATCTAAAAACCTTCTCTTTTTTTTTCTAATGCTTATTTGTCATTTTTTTTTTCTTAGAAACATGAAATGTATTTAAAGGGTTTGTGCACTTAGAAAACACCTTTAAATAATCAAATTATATATAGACTGATTATAAGCCAAAAGAGATCACAAAAATAAATGATAAAACTCTATCATTAAATATAACTATATTCTTAAAACTTGAAATTGAAACTATTGATTAAGAGATCCTTTTGATAAAAACATATGTAAATGGTAATAAATAAAGATTAAATGTTATCGGTACTCGTAAATCGGTACTGCTAAAAATAATTATAGTAGTGATAATAAAATGAAAAGAGGAAGAAGACAAATCGATGACCAATTTCCATCCTACCACATTTCATGTGAGGTTTAATGGTTGTACGGGTCGAGTGGGCCAGATAGATTTATGGAATCAACTACGGACTCGATTATTAAATTTGGACCCCACTATTTTAATTTTTATGTTGGCTTCTGCACCACCGGCAAATTCCCCCTTTTCCTATTGTCATATAGTTGTTCTTTATAAGTCATGAAAAATTATAAATTCCCCAGTCCGAGGTCATCCCGCCCTACCCATTATCTTTTCTTATCTATTAATTATAAAAGAAAAACAAAACTCAAAGGATAAAAACACTTTAGCTTTATCTTCTTCATCCCAATCCGATTCACCTAAACACCCTAATCCTTAATTATTTTAAAAAATGGTTTCCTGGTTTTCTTTATTTTCTACCCCCTGTTTTCTGTTACGGGAAATTTTTTTTTGGGAATTCAATTTGTTGTACACGAGATGGGGGATGAGATTTGAACATTTTAAGCATTTTTGAAGGCATTAGATGAGATCTGAACATTCATCTACAAGTTTTTTTCTCGTATTGTTTTCATTTTTTATTTTGATATACATACATTTTTTTTTAAAATACCCGTCTCTATGTTACAGCTTTTCAGAAAGCTAAAGATAAGAAGTGGAGGCTGGATTTCCAGGCTGTTTTTAAAGCTGAAAGCCAGAGCCCACAGCTTTATGTGCAATTCCACTTATCAAGTCTCTAAGTTGGGTTCGACTCCGCCACAGATCTGAGTTAACTCCATGGCGCTGACTCCGCTCCTTCTAGAGGATTGAAAATATAAAGCATTTTTCTTTCAAAATAAAATTTTTGGGATACTAATATATATATATATATATATATATATATATATATATATATATATATATATATATATAATTTATATATATATATATATATATATGCCTATATATATATATATAATAAAAGTGCACAAAGTGTGGCCGTATCTAGTCCAAGGAATATCTTAGAAGAAATGGAAAAAACAAGTTTAATATTTAAAACTATTTTCCACTAAACTAAACTCAGGTTTCCGAGAAAATCACTTTGGAATGCAGTAAAGTCCACACTCCACAGTAAGAGTTTGATCTTTGAACATATAAGAAGCTCTCTAACAAAAGAAACATTTTCTTTTTCACTTTCACATCAAAACAGCCCTAAATTTCCCCGTCAAAAGGATTCCAGAGTGCCCAGGAAGCAAATATCCCCAAAAACCTGAGACTTGTCCAACTGATAAGACAAAGCAAAAAGCATTGACGTTACAAACATTATAAAGAAAACAGAAAAACAGAAATTTTTGTGGCTCAAAAGACTTCCATCTTTGGTAAGGTAAAGGTAAGTGTCCTATATAGAATCTAGTAATGGAAACCAGGATAAGGAAATATCACAATAGCTACGACCTGAGAGTTCTTCAATACCTTTTTACTGTTACTATGATAGTAACAGCAATTCTTGGATATCCTCTATGTCAGTATGTAATCCTGCGCAGCATCATTTTCTGGAGAAAAAAAATATTCGAAAGCTAGTTATGGGCAAGCATGGATATTTACAAACAGAGATTACTACAAACCGTGGAGGTTAAAACCCAGAGAATCCATAGGGAAAGATAACCCTAGTCTTTGTTTTTTTTTGTTTTTTCCAAATTTCAGAAACCTGTAGGATGTAAAAGAGATTGATCATATGCTACCGTAGGCACAGATGTCTGGGGTAGCAATGAAAGGAAGAGAACAGGAAAACAGGCATAAACAAACTACAAAAGAAAACCTCCAGAGTACCAGACTGTACTCAGCACAAGTCATAGTCTGATTCTGGTGTCCAATAAAGCTTCAAATGTCCATCAAATTCTTTGCCCACAGCAGCTCACAGCAATCAGATCATTGATGCTAGGACCTTTTTGGGTCAAGGTACTTAGATTCTGTCAATGGGTTCTGTCCGGTCCTGTATTGCCAATCGCTCTGATACATCAGCCAATGACTTCAGGTTGCACTTGATCAAGGCTTCCACAAAGTAGCATGTTTCATCCTTGGTGTTTCCATCAGGCACATCCACCACAAATGACTCAATCACTAGTGTCCCTGGTCTCCCATCTATAATCTCGGGATGGACAGTGACGATGGACGAGTAATTCTGCATATTTGAGCAAGAACAATGAACAAGGCAGACATAGGAATTGTAAGCAGAGTTGGAATAGGCTGGTGAGTAATTGCAAGAGCACACTCGGTATTAACAGTAAATTATACAAGAGACTATTGCAATCCATTTCCAAACACAAGGGAGAGAAGCAAATAAATAAAAAATTTTGGGAGGAAAACACCACTATTCACCTGCAACCAAAGTCTCTAAGCACAAAAGGCAGAGAAATAACTGAAAATCAAAACCATTTCAAATGCAGCAATATGAATAGCATTAGTACACACATTGTTACTATGGCCCTACCGAATGGATGAAGAATATTAACACAACTCATGTTGCAAAAGACACCCTGGGAACTTTCCATTGCACCAACAATTGGCCCAAAAAAACAATTTCCGTGATAACTCATTGCACGAAATGTAGCGAGAGTGAGGTGTAATTGACCTTATTGAGCTAATGATATCTTTCACAGTGAAAGGATTTACTATCAACATCAGATGACACATTGTAATAGTATTGGTCCCAGGAATTTAATTAGTAGTGCACCAATGAAACCCCAGCACTGGATCATTCATTGAGCAATCTTTGTCATCATTTCAGGGCCGCAAATCACTGCAAGATGATGATGTGTCATTTACTACCTTTATTTATAGGAATTGGACTACAATCTATGGTGTCAGGATAACATTGATACAGTCAATGTCATATGCAACAACAATAAAAACTTTCGAGGGAATTTGGATATGTAGAACACAAGTCACAAAATTAGGGCTCATTTTCTATGGTAAGTCTCATTGCAAAGTTATGTTCAAGACAGAACCATCAATTTGAGGAAGGAAACGGAAGAAAAACAACTGGCAAGAATTCCAAAGGCTCAAAAATTGGTTCATACCTTTAACCTGTGATCTCCACCAACAATCCTCATGCCGAAGATATGCTCCCTCATCATCAAAAGCTCTAATCTCTCGAGGTGCTAGTCGTTGCAGGAAGCCCTGACAGCATTCACTTCCCGTACCTCCCAATCTCGAGGTCACCCTGGACAATGCATCCTCACAAACGGTTTGTATTTCTGTGGCTGAGTCAATTTCTCACCAATGACCAAACCTGGTAGCCCAAATACAAGGGAAGAAACAAAACAAAATTCACTAAGTACCACAAAATTTATATCCACAATGTAAGAAGAACTCATTCATCACGTCACAGGTAACTGTAACACCTCAATCTACATATCCACAATTCGACCCAATGACCACAACCCCAAGCCTATCTTGTAGCTTCTGTTTGGTTGCTGAAATCAATTCCTTGAATCTTAAACTTTCTAAAAAAAAAACTTTGAGTATTTGGACTGATTAAAGTGAGCTAAAATAGAAGCTGAAATAAAGGTTTTATAATCTCTCGTCCTTCCTCAGTTTTTCAGCCACAAGAAGAAACAAATCCAGAAAACGAAAAAGAAATCAAAATTTCTCCACAATTACAGAAATCCAAACAACTATGCGGCACAAAGGCCAAAGCAACATCCACAAATCACCTCCAAACACCACACAACATCCGGATCTGAATTATTAAAAAAAAAGGAAAGACAAACAACTTGAAAAAACCACATAAATCAATATCAAAAAAAAAAAAAGAAGAAGAAAGAAAGACAAAAGGGAAAAATGCTTACGCGATGAACAGGAGCTTTGATGTGCTTGACGAGAGAAGAGCTGCACTGGTTGTCTCTGATCTCATGCCTGTGGTGCCTGCGGATGTACTCGTCCTCCGTCTTGATGCATCCATAGCCGTTCATCTTGGCGATCATACCAGACCTGCAGCTACCATAACCCTAAATCCGACGGCCGGGAGAAGCGGATGAATGAGCGGAAGGATTCTGATTAGGATTTGGATTACGGATATGGAGTGGTGGAGAGGCTGTCTGGTAGAAGCGGAGAGAAGATGGTCAGAAGCGTCCAAAAGACACCGCCATTGGGAGCTCCAATACCGAAAGGTCCAGACACGCTCTCTCTCTTCATCATCTATATATATTTTTTTTCCATTTTTTATTTTTTTTTATTTTGGTGTGGGTTGGGAACTTGGGGGTTATATTTAATTCCATTTATTTATTTATGAGTATATATTTTTATTTCTTTTTCTGAGTAAAATGAGCAGCATCGTTTTGATGGAGGCCATTTACGCATTCAATCGACGCTGCCTCCTCGGGGTTGCTACGGCCACCAATTGGAGTTGGGGGAAAACGGCTGGTTGGTTGGTTGGTTAGTTAGTTAGTTAGTTGGTGAGTGTTGATGGGCATTTCCACTTTCGTTTAATTTTGTTCATGTTTTTGGTAAACAAAAAAAAGGTTGTTGATTTTTTTGTTTCTCATGTTTCTTAAACTCATAACAAAAACCATCGAGAAATATGGGAACAATTTTGAAATGGTGTACAAAAATAATTTTTTTTTTTTAACAAAAACAAAAACAAAACAGATCTCATCTCTCAAATCAATTTTTTTATTCAAAATAAAATTTTTGATAGATTCAATATAACAAAAATACACATTACAAAATAATAAGAATACGATGCAGATTTTTTTAAATATCATCTACATTTTCATTTATGACTTATCATATTCTTAAAAAATAAATAAAATACCTAACATTTTCTTTTGTAATAATAAATGCTCATACATACATACATATGAAAGTGATTTAATATGAGCCCAAAAAAATGGTTAGATTTGTGATGCTGTAATAAACTCTCTCAAGTTGAGAGTTTGTTTCTCTCTCCATGTTGAGAGCTTTAGGGTTTCTTCGGTGGAAAGCTTCGATTTTTTCCTGCTGAAAACGACTTTTGTGGTGTGATTTTGGGTCTCTTGGTAGGAAAATCTCATTTTCCCCCTAGTGCGAACGAATTAAGTGGTGTACCTTCGGTTTTTCTGGTAGGAAAGTTCTGTTTTTTCTTCCCAGCTGCAAACGATTTGGGTGGCGTTTTCGATTTCTTGGTTGGAAAGTTCCATTTTCGTGCAAACGAATTTGTAAATTGTGGATAAGCCCAAAGTTGCGATTATCATTGCAAGATGAAGAGGAGGAGGAGCTTGCTATTCAGGGTCGTCGATCTGAACCAGAGGGGTAATGTCTGATAGGGCGTTTCCTGACGAAGAAGAACATCAAATTCCTAGCAATGAAGCATAGCATGGCAAAGTAGCTGGAGACCTGGGATGGGAGTAACAATTAAAGAGATTAAACCCCAACTCTACCTGTTCCAGTTTTTTCACATCGTGGACTTGCAGAGAGTGCTTGATACTGGTCTATGGTCATTTAATGCGCATCACTCATTCTGCATTTACTCCAACCTGGTGAAAATTCTATCTCTGTTCCTTTGTTCCATGTTTCGTTTTGGGTCCAAGTGTACGAGTTACCTGCAGGTTTCATGTCGCTGGGAGTCGGGGAGCAACTGGGAAACTATTTTGGCATATACATGGAATATGATGATACCAACAACACAGGGTTATGGAGAACTTATATGAGAATTCGGGTGCTTCTTGATGTCAGAATCCCGTTGAAACGCCAAAAGAAAGTAAGGATGGAGAATGGTGGTTGAGCAATGATAACATTTAAGTATGAGAGATTGGGGACATTCTCTTTTCTATGTGGATTGCTTGGCCACTCGGATCGTTTCTGCAGCAAACTCTTCCAGTTGAAAGGAAACGAACTAGTCAAAGAATGGGGCTTATGGTTGAAGGCTCCGACAAGAAGATTTGGCGGGTACGGTGGAGAGAGATGGCTACGGGAGGAAGGTACGAATAAACAAGGATCACAATTTTCTGGTGCAAACCCAAAAAAAGTAGAGGAAATATTGGCGCATTCACAGGGAATAGAATCCAACTACGGGATAAGACAGAACCAACAAGGAATAATTTCGAATTTTTATCCAAACTCAGCACATGCCAATTTGACTAGCCAAGCAGGGATTGGTGCAAATAATGGTCCAGATAGTGGCATGGAAGAGGGCTGGGTTTGGCCACTGATGGTTTAATTCTGCTTGAAGACCCACGAAAACGAAAAGGCTTTGAAAGACATGATAATAATCTAGATGTAGAAGATGTTATGTACGACACCTCAGATCACGTTTCCTCCCCAAGGACTCAGATCAAGAATGCTTCAGACCTATCAACGGCGAGTCCTACTAGGTAGGCTTGCCGACACCAATGATTCTCTCCTCAGTTGGAACTGTCGGGGCCTTGGCAACCCCCGAGCAGTTAGGGCTCTTGGTGAGGTTATTCAGTCTCGCTGCCTGGATATTATTTTTCTTTGTGAAACGTTAGTTCACTCAGGCAAATTGAGCTAAGGGTTCAGAAAATTTTAAAAGTATGAAGCTTATTTTGTATTTGATCATCAGGTAGAGGAGGAGGGTTGGCCTTGTTATGGAAGACAACTAGTCTTTGTATGCTCACCCATTACTCCAATAACCATATTGACGTTGAGGTGCATGAACCGTCTGAACCTGCATGGCGTCTTACTGGTTATTATGGTTTCTCGGAGAGATGTAAACACATAGAAGCTTGGGAATTGTTACGGTCTCTTTGCTCTAGATCATCATTGCCTCGGTGCATAATGGGTGATTTTAAAGACCTTCTGAATGATGAAGATAAAAAGGGTGGAATTGCGCACCCCTCGTGGCTATACAGAGGCTTTCGCACAGTCCTCTCAGACTGCTATTTAGCTGACCTGGGCTTAGAAGGATACCCATTCACGTAGGCTAGGGGAAAAGGGAAGGCCAACGGGGTTGAGGAAAGACTAGACAGAGCTATGGTCACCCCATCCTGGTTGTCGATGTTTCCTGAAGCCAGATTGAGGAATCTTGTTGAAACAGTGTCTGATCACTCGTCTATTGAGCTAAATACAAGCGGTCAGGCCTTGTGTTGGCGTCAACAACCCTTTCGGTTTGAAAATAAATGGCTAAGGGAGCCAGACCTTATTTTTGTGGTAATGGAAAGTTGGGAAAAGTCACAAGGTAATCCTTTTGTGGACAAACTCACATACTGCTCGACCCCTTTGGATGAATGGGGTAGGAAATTGGCTCGTCATTTCAAAGGCAAGATAGAGAAGTGTAAACATAAGCTATATCGGCACAATCATCAGGTCATTTTAATGGACGAGGCAAATATAATACCAGAACCTTTTCAATGATCTTCTTGATCAGAGGAAGATCACTGGAAGCAGAGGGAGGCTATGTGCCATGGCTGGGGTGGCGACTCAAACTCAACGGTTCTTTCATGCAATGGCCTCACAGAAACAGAGACAAAAGAATGAAAACTACGCAGTGAGGGTGTTTGGGTTTCAAATCGGGGAGAGATCTTTGTTCGATTCTTTGAGGCTGTACTCCTTGCTTTTGCGGCTGACCTAGAATGGCTGGAGCCTAATTTGTCATTTATTAGCACTAAGAGTTTCTCGGGAGGACAGCATGCCAAACTAGTTATCCTTTCTCTGTTGATGAGTTTAAACACCTGCCATTTTCTTATTTGAGATGCACCTAACAAGTCTCTTGTTATACGGGTTCAATTCGGCATTCTACCAAAAATTATGGTCACTAGTAAGTACTTGATTTTCCTCGATTGCACTATTTGGTTAGATGATGCAGTCCCTCTACACTTAAACTTGACCGAAATGTGCTTTGATCCACAGATACTCATCCTTAGTCATGCCAAGACTTGAGACCCGATAGCTCTATGTAATGTTGTGTATAAGATATTAAGCGAAGGTCTAGCTAATGCCTTTAAAAAAGATATCTTGCCTCTCATTATTTTAGATGCTCAGTCGACCTTTATTCCAGGGAGATCTATATTTGACAATGTTCTTACAGCTTTTGAAGTGATTCACTATATGAAACGGAAAATGAAAGGTAAGAAAGGCAATGTGGCTTTAAAGATCGATATTAGTAAGGCTTATGATCGCATTAACTGGAGGTATCTAGAGGCAGTGATGAGGAGAATGGGGTTTGACTCTCACTTCATAGCCATGATTATGTTATGTGTTACTTCAGTGCAATATTATGCCTCTATTAATGGAGAGTTGGTTGGCCACAGTGATACGGAAGGGGGCTGCGACAAGGGGACCCATGGCCCC
The DNA here is from genome assembly GCA_016808115.1 of Tetrastigma voinierianum. Lineage (NCBI taxonomy): Eukaryota > Viridiplantae > Streptophyta > Magnoliopsida > Vitales > Vitaceae > Tetrastigma > Tetrastigma voinierianum. The sequence continues at coordinate 29,137 of JAEQBH010003546.1, forward strand.
TCTTATTAATCATACGTGCAGGGGCCCCTATTTGCGATCTTGACGGCGGGGAGGCAAGTGACGTTCTACATGGTTGTCGCATTAGTAGAGGTGCCCCTAGTATCTCTCATTTATTATGTTGCAAGATGCACTCCATTCTGGGTGAGTATGAGAAGATATCAGACCAAGCAGTTAATGTCCAAAAGTCAGGGATCTTCTTTAATGGCAATGTGCACAAAGCTGCCAGAAATGAAACCCTCAGATAAGCTGGGTGTGCATGCTCCTTTAAATACATGAAGATACTTGGGACTACCACTTATTGGTAGAAACAAAGGGCCGTATTTACTTCCTATGGGAAAGGATGTGTGGAAAGGATCAAGGGTGGCAATCTAAACTACTCCTGTGGATAGGAAATCTTGATAAAAGAAGGTGGGCGCGAGTAATGCCAGAGCCACATGAGAGGCTCATTTTTCTGCAAGTCGGTCTCCGCTGTCGAAAGTCGGAGAGGGATGATGGAACTCATTTTGGTGGGAGTATAGAAACCTCATGGAACATATTAATTGGATCAAATGGGATACACTATGTTTAAGGAGGGAACAAGGAGGTATTGGTTTTTGAAACTTTCACTCTTTTAACCTTGCATTGTTGGGTAAGCACGGATGAAATTTCATTTCTAAACCACATACTCTAGCTAGTCGGTTGATCAAAGCTAAATAATTTCCGCAAGGGGATTTTTTGTCAGCTTAGTTAGGTTCAAAACCGAGCTATATATGGAAGAGTATATGGTCATCATAAGGCATCCTTACACAAGGGTGAAGGTGGCGTATAGGAGATGGTAATTCCATTAATATTGTGAAGATGCTTGGTTGAAAAATGATGGCCGGTCAAACTCACTACTCACATCATAGGGGTTAGAACTACACATTATCGCGATCTTTTTATCCCCAGGGATCACGTGAATGGGGTATTGAATTACTTGAAGAGCTTTGCGCCTAGGGATGTGCTTGCATTCTTGCTTTTCTCCACCACATGATGGAGTGATCAATTGGCATTTTTGCAAATATGGTGTGTATTCGATGAATCGGGGTATCAAATGGCAGTACCCGATCTAGCGGAACCAATGTGCATTCGAGGCCCGATGTATTGTTGGAGCTAAATTTGCCATCAGTTATTTCGCTATGAAGCTTACATGGATATCTCAGTGTGGAAGTGTGAGAAATTGGAAATCATATCCTTAAATTCAAGTCCCATTGTGCAGTATGTAATCAAGATGAACGGTCTGCCCGTACTTTACTCTCATGTAGTAATGTTGCACATATTTGCTATCGACAACCTAGATGTCAATGTTATTGGAATAGGCTCCTAAGCGGGAATTCTTTTCCTCACGAGACTTGCCATCTAAAGCGAGGAGAAGGCTGGTACTTTTTGGTATCGATATTATGGGCTGATTTGGAAGCAAAGAAATGTCAAACTATGACACGCATTAGTCTCCCACCCTTAGCGGTTGCCATCGCGGGGTCTGACTTTGTTGAAGATTAGTCTTTGGGCTCGGGAGAGTCATCTTACTAGCAGTCACACTCAGTTTGCTAAGCTCTTGCAGATGGGTTAAGTCATGGGGTTGTCTCGAATGCAACGATGATGGAACGAGTTTTGTTGAATCATAATTAAAATTAAGTACACCTCATGTGATGATTGTGGAAAAGTGCATATAACACATCAGCTATCAGGTTGTTTGTCTCTTGGAAGGAAGCCATGACCCTTCACTAGGCTATTAAATGGTCATCTGTAGTTACAAGCCCAAGTCATGTGGTGTTTGAGGAAAGATTGGCAAAAAAGCTGATGAAATTAGATTGCTGCTCCATGTTGATCGATGAGGTTTGGTGTGCAGTGCGGGATTGTAAGACTTTTTTCTTTACATCGCCGCTTAACCTTTGGTACATCAAGGAAGTGCCGCCAGTGGCTCACATTTGTGGCTGAAACACTTTGTTATAATCTTAGCCCTTCTATTGGCTTAAGCTCCTCCTTTCATTGTGGAAGCCCTTACAATTGATTGTTCTTTTAGTTGATCCTTAATACACAGGTTTTTATTCAAAAAAAAAAAAACCATTTAAATATCAATAATTTAGTACCCCATCCATGCTAACTCGAGTTGAGTGTTCTGTCGTTTCAAACATGCAAATAGGTCCATTTTCAAGTTTCAATGAAAACAATTACTACTTTGAAAACTAAAAATGTATTTAAAAAAAGTTATTAAATAAATTTTTTGTAATATAACTTAAAGTGTGTTTAGCTTGATATAGATAATAAATCATAAAGGAAAGAATGTCATAGAATATCCATATCCTCATAAGAAATTCATATCATATTAGTGATCCAATAATATTTTATGAGCGATATAAAGTATTTGTCGTTTTTATTCTTTAACGAGATGAAAATTATACCATAACGCCGTCCCTCAATTTTTGTCATCGCTTTTCTACTCTTCTAGATCCTTTTCCATTAGTAAGCAGGGATGATTTTTTTTTTTTTTTGCCATTTTTAGTTTGAAATTACTCATCTACATCTCTTTTCATTATTTTATTTCTCAATAAAGTGGTTATTCTATAGATCTTGGTTTGAATTTGTTTTTCGGGCTCGCCTTTGTTTCATTTGTAAGCGTGTAAGTTTATATCTATGTGATACGACAATTTGATTTTCCGTTGTCTTGTTCACATTTCCAAGTGTTTGGTGATTTGACGACAAAACATATTCGAATCAAAAGCTCAAGAATATCATCAAGTATGATCCTTCAAATATCTTCTGAACTTAAGTCATAGATATTCTAGTCATTAAAGGATCATCAAATATATAGGCTTTGAGCCGATTCATAATGCTATTAACTTGAATGTTGCATCATCTTTTAAAGTTTTTAGCAAATTTAATTATATAATTATCGAATATATTGCTAATTTGAATCAATAAAATATTATATTTTCTAAAATAAAAAAGAAAAGTATACTATATTATACTAAGTAAAATTTCTTCCATCGCGGTCCCCCGGGATAAGAAATAATTTTTGTCTGCATGTGTTAAATGTCTTTCATATATTAATTATATATCATATAGTAATATTATTTTGTAAGTGTTTCAAACCCACGGAGCTTGATTTATGATAAGAAAGTTATGTTTTTCCAGTGAAGTATATATATATATATATATAAATGTCTGGATCGTAACGTGTTTATATGTGTGCTAATGTATGTCCATCTCAGAATTAATAAGAAATGATCCCAGTACTTTGTGATACACCAAAACCAATTATAAATTGCATATATCATTTTTAATAAATATATAATTAATTAAAGTGATTTGCTTATAAAGCGTTCATGTACATAAGTGTATACATAAAGGGGTCGAAGGCCAATCCTCTTCAGTTCCATGAAAATTTAGAAACTAAACACGTTTTAGAAGCTTTGGGGTTGGGTTTCAAATGGGAGGCTCAGGCACTCCATACGAGATCGGAGGAGGAGGAGGAGGATATCCTTGAAAGAAGAACAAGAAGGTTGGGTAGAAGAGTCTCACCCCCTGGGTCGCAATTTGCATGACGTCGAGATGTTGGCAAACGAACCAGGGTCTTTAACCTTCAAAGAGAAGTTGTTAGGAGGAACCGCAGCAAACATGGAAGAGAAACCATATGAATGGGTGTTCGAAGATGAGGATGGAGAACTGGAGGAAGACTAGGATCCTGAATGTCCGATCAAGAGACTAACTAGGGAGAATAAAAAGAAGAATCTGCGAGACGTGGAGGATGACCGGATCATCAAATTGCTAGGAAGAACCATTAGATAATCTTCTTCTTAAATGAATCAAGAAGCTTGGAGACAGTGCCCTCGATAAACCTAGTTACTATGGACAACGGGTTCTACCTCATTAAGTTCACTTCGGAGAAGGATTATCACTACCCCAAGTATGGAGGCCAGTGGATGGTTTTCAACCACTAACTAGCGGTTGTTGAATAAAATTGATGTAATTGCTAAAATTCGAAGATGAAAAACAAGAGAACACGATGTTTGATTACGTGCAGTGGATATCCTACATTGGCCCTTAAGGTGATTATTCATTATAATCTTTGAGGATTTTGGCAATTCACCTCTAGGATCTGACTTGCACCCGAAATTGTAGACAACCTCACAGGGAGATTTCTTGAGAGAATTTCTCTTGAAGTTGTAAAATATTTTGTGAAGAGAAGAAAATTATTGATTAATTAATTATAACAGATTCGAGATGGTTCATCATTTTCCAAAGTCTGGAATTGATCCGCCGGTACAGCTGCAGTATATACCTTACTTCCATAAATCACCACCACACTGATCAGGTCTTTGTTACAGCAACCATGTTCAATTATGTGACCATGCCAATGTGCAATTCAGAAACCATTGCAACAATTGCATTTTCATCTTGAACCATATTTGCGACATTATTTCTTCATACTGAGTTTATGCCGCCATAGAATAATCACGTTTGAAGTGGCCCTTTTTGCCGTAATGATAACAAGACTTATTAGTCTTAGTTTTCATTGCATTAGAGCCCGAGAATTCCTGGAAATTTCTTTTCTTTCCTCCAAAATTATTTTCTCCAGAATGTTTCTTTCCTCTCGAGTTTGGATTCTTGTCATCCATATAATTCACTTTGGAAAAAATTTGAGCATTCCTTTTACTGCCCGATTTTAGATATCCTCTTCCAATCTTGATATGACTTTCATAACTCAAAGATTAAATGTTCCAGTAAATGACCTTTACTTTTGTAATCATCAATAGGGGTAATTTTGCAATTATAGCCCCTACTTGGAGTGATTCAAATCTCAATTTTAAACTCCTTTAGTTTTGATACCATAACAGATAATTCATGCACTTGATCCATAACAAACAGATTATCAACCATTTTAAATTCAAAAGAAATTCTGAAAGTAAAAACTTGCTTGCCCCTCATTTTCGGTATTATGGTACTGACCTCGATTGCATTCCATATTTCTTTTGGTGGCCCGAGACGGTAGTGAAAGATCATATAATCGATATGATGTTGTGTTGAGAATGTGACCCACACTGACACTTCATCATCGATACTTTACGGATGTGAGTTGTAGAATCATCATCTTTGATTTTGGGGAGATCTCAATTTGAATCTTTGTTATAACAACCTTCCTTTAATAACATAGGTACCACTATCTTCATAGTTAAAAATTGTTCCATAAGCGTGGACTTTGCCATTCTGATCCTGTTGAAATGAACTTTACCTTGTTTTCATCTTAGATTATACTGGTTGTTGAACTGAAATTGATGTAGTTTCTAAGAACCAGAGATGAAAACAAAGAGAACAATAATGGTGCTTGATTGCGATGCCGATAGATATCTGCTTGTCCTTGGGTGACTATTGCCCCATTATAATCTTTTGTAGGGATTTTGGCTCAATTCCACCTCTGAATCTGACTTGCACCCAGAAAAGAGAACAGATGAAATTTCCTTTGGAAATTTCTCCAGATTGTAAAATATGTTGTGAAGAGAAGAGAATTACGTGATTCAGAATTAATTATTTTTTGTTCAGTAGTCCTCTATATATAGAAGATTTGTACCCTTTTATAACAACATGACTAAAGATTTGTAACCTTTCATAACAACATGACTGTTAAAAAGTTAGTTTAATTCAATAACTAACAATCATATTAATTGCTTTTTAACAGTCATATTCCAATAGCCATAAACTATTTAAAACTAATTAACTGTCACATAAAATAATTAATTAATTAATTACGAATTTAATTTAATAAAAAAACACTTCACCATTAATTTAACTTATTATCTAGGCTGGTTATTTTTTCAACAATGTAAGACCTTGGCAACCTAATTTCGATCCGACTCAAGACTCACTATAGAACGAACCTATTATTGTGGGTTCGCATCCCTTGCCTACCAATAGAATACTACAACCAAAACTTCCTACTAAAGCTGGGATCAAAGATTGGTAAACCCATGCAACCAAGCAATGTCCCAAGGACACTATGCGACATGTGTTTGAAAGTGGACCTTTAAAACGCCAGTTCCTAAGTTCACAATAAGAAGATCAAGGATTGAAAGTACGAGGCATCCATTTGGTATGCTTTGGGTGTGGTATGTACGCTCACCGAGAAGAGGCTTGCTCGCTAGAATCCAACGAGGCATCGGCAGCTCCGGAGAATGTGGAAGCGAATGGAGAGAATATTCCAACTAGAGATGGCATGTCACACGAAATGAGGGAAGACAATCTGATCAGTTTAGAAATCATGGAGTTGTATGGGCCATGGATGTTGGCCACACGCACTACAAGAAAAAAGATTTTAGGTCATAGCTCAACACCATAATAGCAGCGCTAGCAAAGGTTTTAGTCACGCCCACATCTGGACTATGGTCCGCTTCAGACAACCATAAAAAAACTATGACCCAAAAGAAGGGATGGTTCATTGAAAATGGGACCCTTTGGTCACAGTCAGGAGAAAAACCGTGACCAAAAGGGGACACTTTGGTCATGATCAGGATCAAAACTGTGACTAAAAGGGGACCTTTTAGTCACGAACAAGAGCAAAACAATGACTAAAAGAGGACATTTTGGTCACGATCAGGAGCAAAATCGTGACAAAAAGGGGACCTTTTAGTCATGATCAATAGCAAAACTGTGGCTAAATGTTGGCCAAGGTTCACTACCTATAAGCTTATGGTCATAGTATGTTACGTGACCGTGACTAAAGATATAAATTTTGGTCACGGTTTTTTGCCTGATCGTGACTAAAAATTGTTACATTTAAAAAATTAGTCTTTTATAGATTCTCATTTTCCAAACCTATAATAAACAATTAATCTTTTATACTTGTGTATGCAATTAAGTAACTTAACAATTTTGAAATTCAAAATTTAAAATAATACAATATATCATAATAAATTATCCTAAGTTATATAGTTAAAAACTAACATAATATGATAAAAAACAATAAAAGGAGATACAACATAAAAAGTCCAAATGGAGAAGAATGTATCATATAAAATCTAGTATAATGTAAGTCTACTACTACCTTTGTTGAAATTGTTGCATCATTTATATCATTTGTTCTTGAAGTTGTGTTGTACTCTTTGCATTTTCATAATTTTTCATCAAACCCTTTCTTTTCACTCTCTTCTCGTGTCTTCCTTTGAACTTCTACCAACTTCTCTTGAAATGTTTCAATTGCTATTGTAAACTTTTGTTCTCAGAACTCTTAGTATCTCTCAAGTATTTTCTAAGTTTGTACGGGTAAAGTAGATCTTGATTGCCCCGTGCTACTGCTACTAATGACTAAGGTAGGAGTAACACCAAATTCATAGCGTCGAACACGTCCATGTCTCTCTGGACCCATCACTTGAGTATATATGTCATCTATAGATGTAGATGCTACATGGCGTACAGAGAAGCAAATGTGAAAAGAAGCAAGACATCCTTCAAAGTTGAGATAGTAACGCTAAATTAACAAGACATTATAAAAACAAAAATACTGTTAGACTTGTACAAAAATTTTAGTATGTACTATGATTAAAATGCAAGATAAGTAAAATTTAGATACTTCATTATCGTGATATGCTTGGGAACATCATCAACTCGACGCCCCATCTTTTCGTATAATGCTACGACAAATATCTCAACTCTATTAGACTCAATTCGACGTCCCTTTTTTGTGCCTATTCTTACAAGTAAAACAATTAAGTTTTTTTTATGAACTATTGATGTACAAGAAAATCTTATTAATAATAAATTTTCTACATGTTCATGTCGGATTTGAACATAACTTTTTGATTTCGATGTATGCTTTATGACTTGCTTTGCCTTATTAGCTTTGTTTTTTTCCAGAGATATCTTATATCAATTAAAAAATAGCATATCACTTATATAGCTATTAGAAACATAATAAAAGTTACTATAAATGAAGTATTAAATTAGATATAACTAATAAATATTATCTTATTTGAATATGAGTATGAAAAGATACACTATATGAAAACATTGTCTACCTTGCCTCAAGTGCCCTAAAGTTAATAGTTTCTCACCTCCATTTATCATCTAATAAGTGTGGAGGTTTGTGGTGCAATATCTCTTCATCTGTATTATAAGAGTCATAATACTTGGCCTTCATCTTATTTCTCTAACTCCTTAATAGATTTCCACAATATTGAAGAATGTAGCTCTTGCTTATTTAATCCATTTTATATGTCTCCTATATTTCATGAAAATGTCATATATAAGTAAGAGGTTTCATTTTTAAACAATAACATTACAATTTAGATGAATAGTAATTGACATACCAATATTAAGGCCAAAAGCTTTTCCTTTACATTTTTACTAACGTGATGCCAATCTTTGACTCGATGGGCACATCAGGTTGAGATCACTCAATGTCCCCATATAACTGTGAAAAGTCTTTCCCTTGTCATGATAAACAACTGGGCCTTTTGTATTGAATTGTGTTGATTTTTTTTCGTTGTGTTTCATGCCAAGTAAATCCAAGTTACGCGTTGGGTCACGTGTCCTCTTTTTGCTAGATGAACCTTTTAAAAGTAAGAATGAAATTATAAGAAACATAATTTATTCTCTTATATAAATTATAAGAAACATAATTTATTCTCTTATTTGTAGGTTCATAAAACTCATATTCCTTATGCATCAACCATCACACATAATTTTCAGCTATCCCATTGTCTAACAAATGGTCATACATAGTTTATCGTTTATAGATACAATTATTGCAACGAATGCAAGGACATGGGAGCATTTCTTTTCCTGATGCATTATAAAAGACAAAGTCTAAGAACTGTAAGACTCATATCTCATATTCATTGTTTATACTTGACTTTTGCAACCAACTCTTATCTATTGGCATTTTTCTCGTACCTCTGCATATTAAATCCTTCAATCACATAGCAATGAATCTTCTTATCGATCAGAATGAACGCTGTGATATGTTTTGTATCATCCAAACTCCTATATCGTAGTGGGTCTTATCCTATTAGAAATACATAATTCCTATGAATCAATCACCAACATGCTTAGTTTTATTTTGAGAAAATTTCGATAGCATTTCCCTTGCCAGCTTCTCTGGTACATTTAAATGACCAAGGTATAAACATATTATTAGTTAGTTTAACTAAGTCAAGCACAAGACGCTACCATTCAAATATAAACCTAGAGAAAATGAGAATTACTGTTGAAATTTATCAAAATGATAAAGTATAAGCGTGTGATTTCATAGATGTTATGTATTTCTAAACTATCCAAATGGACAATTCAAGCATCATTTGTAGATAATTTCACCAATCATATGTAAAACATTTAAGTTGAAAACTTGAGTATGACCACAATAAATAATCATATCCATACTTTTTCAACTTTTATTGTGACGCCTCGACTCAGGGGTCCTTTAACAACCCGTTAACCCACGGAATACATGTGGTCATTGAGTGTCTCAATGCCATAAAATGAGTGTCTCTCTACCCGAGACTCAAACATGAGTAAAAATGGCCACGTTGGGCCCATACATCCATACTCACCAAAATATAACCAACTATATTAGAATAGTTTCAAGAGGTGATTACACTCTATACAAAGGATTACCCCATCCTCGGGTCCGCTGACCGCCTCACAACCCGCGAATACAAGTGGATGTCTGTTACCCGACGCCACTGTAAAATCTGGGGCAGTAGTCTCCTTTTGGTAACGGAGCTTCACCCAAATACAATAATTGTGATAAACTCGTCTCCAAACAAACCAATATCATCACATGAGTAAAACTAGCCACTGGGCCCATAAATAAGACTCATACCTCTGCAAACATACCAACTATGTCCAATAGTTCTAAGAGTTAATAATTTACTTTATACAACACATATATCAAAATTAGAGAATTCTAATACATGTAAAAATCATCAAAGCCACAACCCGCTTCTTCACAACCTTAGTCTCTGTGACGAGCCGTCCCTCGCAGACGCCTCCCCGTACCGTAAAATAATATCCTCGACAGGGTGAGCTAATGCTCAGTAGTGGAATCGCCCTAAGTGGGCTACTCTCTACCTAAGTGCAGTGCCATGTTCCAAAATAAACACACATTCAAGCAAATGCATGATCCTACTTGAATGTCTAACTCATCATCTCGTACTCGAGTCCTCACCGACTCCCTCACACCCGCCTAAGCCTCGTATGAGAATTATTATTTTGTTAGTTTGTGGACAACCCTCCGATGTATATATATCAATTGGGCCGTCTCCGACGATTGATATTATTTGTGGACTACCCTCCGATGTATATCAATCACCGCTCCGACGCATCGATATTTTTAGTTTGGACTACCCTCCGATAATTAACATTTTAGACAACCCTCCGAATCCATTTTCTGGGACTCATCTCACGACCACCATAGTCCTAGGTGCTCTAAAGGCATATGGAATGCATGTATGCCAATTCCAATACGCTCTAATTCACATGTAAATATATAAACATGCATATATTTACAAAGCAATTAATTCACACAATCATGTCAGCGTAAATCCTCACTCATACATCGTACCAAATTTCACTCGCTATCGATCAAACACGAGCAATCCAACTTGAATCACTCAGAGATCAAACACATTTTCACACAAAATATATTTTGAGAACACTATTTCTCGAATAGTGAAACCCTAAGCATTATTCCTAAAATCACAATTCACCTGGGCTCACTTTGCGGAACTGAAGATTTCGCTATTCCTACCTCATCCAAACCAATACATGATTTAACACGATATTTCCAATTTAATAGAACCCAATCAGCCGTGGCACTACGCCGCTCCAATGTTCAAAATTCATATCACCCGGGTCCTGTTTAGGATCGATCAAACTACCTCACGGCCTCATTCACCAAACACTCCGCAGTACTTAAAGAAGGAATAAAACCTGCAGGAAAAACTCCTACTTCCAAGGAGTTTGTCTATAAACTCCTTAAATCTCGGCACTCCACGCCGGGCCCTCTCCGCGCAGCAAATTCTTCCCTTCTCGTTCGACGACTACTAACGACGGATTCTACCTATTCTCTAGAGATAAGTCTAACCTTCTCATTCTAAACCTCCATTTCCATCTTCTGCATCTCCTCCTCTCCAATTCATAAGCTTTTCTTTGGATATTTGAAGAAGACAAGCACTATTCCTCTTTTTGTCTTTTCTAACTTAAACAATTCCAAAATGACATATGTCATTCTTTTCCTGGGCTACATTCTGCACTATCTCGCCCATTTTCATACTTTCACTACGCCAATTATGGCACATGAAAGATGCATATATGCGACCACAGATCGGGAATCGCTTACTAAGACCAACCGCGATGCTCGAAAACGTGTAAACTTCGACTGTCTCGGAATTCGACGAAATTGACGTGCTATCAGATTTCAGAAGACGATTCCAACTATGAAATCCTGCCATAACTGAGATTCAGAATAAATTTCAAATTTTTAACCGAAATTACAATTTTGTAACCGAAATTACGATTTTGCCCTTTTTCCAGAAATTGGAATTTCTCGAGTTTTACATATACAAACATGTTTCAATCAGAATGTTTCATACATGTTTTACAAAAATATAATCAAAGCCACATGTTGGCTTTCTTCAAAAGCAAGATCTGTACAGTTCGCCGCCTTCGAATACTCTCTCAGACTTGAAAGGGGGATCCTGTACGACCAAAATGCAGCAATGCCCGCATTGAATTTTCTACACGGCTACTCCCCCACCTACGCCATGCAATTCGAAACACACACATTCAAGTGAATTCATGACTGCATCAATGTCTACTGATATGGATGAGAATGTGACTCACCCTTCCCACTTCTCGAGCCCTCACTAACTCCCTCACGCATGCCTAGTTGCAAAGTGAAAACACTGCTTTCAAAATAAAAGGCTTGCTTCAAAACATAATACCGATTTCCGATAAAATTTTATTAGGCAACTCCGAGGTGAATTATCGATAACTCTCAAATCCGCCATGGGTCATCCTCCGAGATGAACCACTGACAACTCTCCAAGGCAATTCTTAAAATCTTCCATGAAATTCATTTGACAAACATAAAGCTATGTCATGCACCCATACCTACTGTTATAGGTTACCTCGGTGCATATGAGATGCAATTTTCCATTTCATAATAATTCATGTTAATATATCAAGCATGCATATATTAACGAAATTCACACAAAGCAACATGTTATTCATTCATAGTAATAACACCGAAAATTAGCTCACATGGGCTAATGAACAAACCGACAGTCCATCTTGGAATTGCCCAAAGCATCACACAAAACATAACAATATGTTATTCAATCATATCAATAACATATCAATACACAAGCAACACATACAGTCCACGATCATTTTCGAGACTATTCAAAACCACTCTGTGTGGATTTTTCCACTCACCCAAGTTGTCGTTAATCCGAATAAACGGCCACCTTCGCACCCTGCATCCCTAACCATTAAGACATTTTAACCAAAGAATAAATCAAGGGAGAAAACCCCTACCTCCCTGGAGTTGTCAAACCCACAATACCGGCACCCATGCTAGCTCTTACAATGGGGATCAACTTTGCCTCTTGTCTCGCCAGGATTCGACAGACCGATCGTCGGGAAATCTAGAGAGAAGTGAGAGCTTCTCACTCTAGATTTCTTCTATTCTCTCCCAACCAGCGAGAAGATATGGTCACATAGTCAAGAGGACTTGGTCTCTCATCGACACAATGCCAATTCTCATTAAACATAGATTACACCTATCCTCTCATCCATCTACCACATTTCTCTCCTCCTTCAAACCCGCATTTATGCCATGTGCCCTCATAGTCCCATTTCCGGAAGCCTGCGTTTGACTCCATTCTGCATGACACGTGGCACCTCTTAAGCCACCACGCGCTGCCTCGCATTCCTACACAAAACGTGAAATTCGACCGTCCCGAATTCTGATTGCACCCGACGCGATAATGGGATTTCTCATGAGACGATTCCAAATCTACGGAAGTCTGCTTTCATCATCCGAATTCAGAAAATTCTCGGATTTTGACCGAAATTACCATTTTGCCCTTATTTTAGAAAATTCAATTTCTCTGCCTTATATTTGGCGTTTTCGATACGATCAAAGAGACAACTCAGAACGCCCGTCTTGGAGGGTGTACGCACGCAAACCGTAGGGTTGTATATGTGCACCATGGCTTCCTTAATTATTTGAGTGTCATAGTAGTATTTTGAAAGTTGTTTTAAGGATGAAATTGTAAAGTTTTCAAAAAATTGCGTACTGTAAAAACCCTCGAAAAAAATCAATAAATTTTCAAAATTTGCAAAAGGATAATAATAATACTAAATTGCCATAATGGTTTAGGGAAGCCTATAAAATTCTCTAGATCTCGGATGACGAAACGGACTACGCCGTTAAATTTGTCTCATGAATTAAATACCTGCAGCTGGTCGAATTATGAGTAAGCTCTTAGAATATTTTTACGATTTTCTCGGATGATAAGTTGTCATGACTTCGTGACTAGATTTTACGAGAATCTCGGAAGTTAGAAACGGTTGGTGCTCTAAGCTCATTTAAAATAAAATGAACTCTAAAATAAATAAATTTTTCGCGTAATTGCATCTCGGGAATTTAGGTAATACGGTTTTCATGTATTCAAATAATAATAATAGAATTAAAAATAAAAAAAGAAGGATAAAAGCGAAAAAAAAAAAATTCAAAAGGGAGGAGGTGAGACGGGAGAGGGAGAGCATGAGAAGAGAGAGAGAGATTTTTTTTTCTTTTTCTTTATTTGCTTCTCTCTAATATCTACAAAAATCGGATCGTAGGTTTTTTTCTGAGCAAAAGGCAAAGTCGATCCACGCATCGAGAGCTACGCGGGGGCACCAAAATCTTAGCGTTTCGTCAAATTCCAAGAGGTAGAGAATTTTTCTACTTGTGTTATTTCTATCATAAAGGTCATTTAATAGCTTGGGATTGTCTTTAGAAAGCCGCGAGCCATACCCTCAAAGATAAAAATTCGGGATCGAAGCCAGAATTTAATTCCTTGGTACTATTTTCAATCAGTCGCTTGAATTTTGGGACTATTTTTGAACAATCCGAAGTTGAATTCTTATGGACCGCTTGGGATAGTCTGACCTGATTTTCGTAATCGCTTTCTGGCAATTCCTGATCGTTTCAGGTTTGCTTTAATCTCTGACTGATGTTTTCGTTTATTTTCCATCTAGAGTCGCTTTAGTCTTGGCTGAAGTCTTAGTAATGCTTGATGATGCTTAGATGAACCGTAGAAACACATTTTTCTGGGTTCGCGTATGTCACTGTTCACGTGAAGCCTCCAACTTTGGACAACCATAACTTTTTCGTTCAAACTCCAATTCGGGTATTCTTGGACTATAGGGAAAGCCTCTTGAGTCTAGAATCTGGCCATATGCCTGTGAATGGAATTTGGGGCCCACATATTTTCTGAAAATTTTAATCGTAGCACCAAGTGTGCAAGTTGTTTGGTTGTAATGACGTGTGTGGTCTAATACATTGAATGTGTAGGGTAAAAGAGGAGGCGGAGAAATTGTGAAGTCGTGCTCGATTATTGTAAATGAAAAGGTGAGTGTTCTAAACTTTATTTTTCAATACTAGTGTATTGTTTATAAATCGTTTTACGATTTGTATGTTATAGTTTTAATTATTAAACCGTATTTTAAAGCTTATGGTTTTGATTTGTTAAACCATATTTTATAAAGCAAGCAAGTAAGAAATATGTTTTATTAAGCAAGCAAGCAAACTTATATTTTATAAGTTAGGCCTTAAGAAATCCCTAGTCTTAAGCAAGCATTACCGATCAAAGGTATTCCGTACGTGCACGGGAAAGTTAAGACATGATTGCATTTCATTTTATATTTGCATGGTTGGCAAACTTAGCTCATGCATTATGACATATTAGAGGAGGACCGTGGCACGTATTGGAGTATATAGGGTTAGTGTGCTAGCTTATTATGTGGTGATGGAGCATTCCACCATATTTATCGGAATAGGTGATGTGGACAAGAGGTCCTTCCACTGGCACGGTAGAGACATAGGTTTCCCGTGTTTATTAGGGTATAACAAGCAAGAAAGGCCTCAAGTGGTTGATCATTATAAGCATTTTACATACAGCTTAAAATCGACCACTGATAAGCAAGCAAGCATTTTTACGAAAAGTTTTAGAAACTTTTATAGCAAAGCAAGCAAGATTTTCGAAGTGTTTTGTAAAAGATCGTTTTTATAGTTTTGAGACATTTTCAGAAAAAGCAAGCATTTTATAACCATACAATCACGAGCTCTTTTAGCCTCATTATTTTCCCCCTGCTTTAAAATTATCTTCCGTGCACAAGTACGCCGAACACCGACATATCAAGGTCCTCCACTTAGTTATATGTGTTGTATTTACTCACTCTTGTATATATTTGTTAAGAAATTGTAACTAAATTTTGTTAGAAAATACTTTGAACTTGTATAATTGTGCATATGTATGTACATAGTTTTGTTTTATCAAAATGTGATGAGCCTAAGGCTCTTTTAAAGAAGTATTGTTGGTTGCCATATTTTAGAAGTGTAAATTGTATTTCCAAGTTTTGGGACATGTCCTATATGCAACTGTTATGCTGCCGAAATTTTATAAAATCACAAGTTTAGAAAAAAAAAAATTTTATACAGGTTTTCAGCAAGCAACATGGCTTAGCTTCACAGGATTCTACCATTGCGATCTACTTGGGAGTTTTCAGGTTGCCTAAGACATCGCCCTCGCTAGTAGGAGGGGGTGTGTCAAGTTGGCATCGTACTGCAGTCTCAGAAACCCGTGTTAAGCACGTAGTTTTCTTATACACTATTGGCAACTATGCATTTTCAAATTCACAAGACATACATTTTAAGCGTTTTCAGCATAAATGCTTAATTTTTTTTTTTTTTTTTTTGCGAATAAAGCACTATGTCAGGTAGAGGACGTCGAGGTCGTCCTAGGGGAGCCACTCCAGAGGCTTCCGAGCATGCTGCAATACCTAAGGGAGTTGAGCATGCAGTTATCTCTACCGCCGCCTATGAACCGGCCAAGAGTCGATCGAACCATCTGTGCCACTGGGGAGGGAGCCCGTTCCAAGATTGTTTATTGCGCAGCAGTGGCATAGATTGCCCAGATATAGCCATAGCGACTGTCACCGCACTCACCACCTCCGCCGCCACCCGCAGAGGTTCCCGAAGAGCCCAGAGGTCTATGGGGAGAGCACAAGCCGGGCGCCTACATATGACTCAAGCAAAGGGCGATCCGCAGGCAACCTGCTTATGGCTGGACAAGAGTAAACAAGATTGGCGAGTTATGGGCTGCATAGATTATCGAGGTCTTGTTTTTAGGTTTTCTCATCAAGACAGGCTAAGGATTGGTGGGATGTCAGGATAGGAGGTATCCCGATGGCATGCCATGGGACCCAAGCCAAAGAATGCTTATTGACAAATTCTTTTTTCCTCGCAGTCACAAGGATTCAAGATTATGGTTCTCGACAGGAGCAGAAGAACATGTCAGTATCAGTGTATGAGAAAAGGTTCTTAGAGCTAGTCAGATTGGTTCCATATATTCAAGTTGATGAAGTCCTGAAGTGCAAGCGGTTTCTGGAAGGATTATAGCACCGTATCAGAGTTCATTTGTCTGTGGTTCCTTAGAATTGATTTGGGGACTTAGTTGAGGCCGCTCTAAGGGTTGAGAAGAGTACTACAACTATGCATCGTGAGAAAAGGTGAAAGAAGAGGAGCGCACCGTGCACTTCCTAGCGCAGCTCGGGGTCACCCAAAGAGAAAGAGAAGCAAGGGTCGAGGTTACAGAGGCCGAGGTGCGTGCCTGGGAACGCTCTAGTCGTGGATCAATGAGCCCCCACCGCCGCCAGCGACACATAGAGTATTCCTCCCGCCTCGTGATATGTGGCCGAAAGCGACACCTGGGAGTGTAAGAGACATGCATAAGGTGTTTCCACTGTACAAGAAGGTCATTTCATTAAGGAGTCATTCCTCGCTTGATCGCGTAGAGACATCGCACAACCCACTACCCCAAAGACCGCAGATAAGCACTCATCGCCTTCAGGAGAGGCTCTAGAGTGTAGGGACTAGTGTACCGCAGTAGATGCGCATAAAGATCCGTACTCAAGTCAGTCTATGATGTGACCTCGCCAGATGCACGTAGTCTGCATGTGGTTATTGCATTATTTATCCTGATCATGATGCATATACATTAGTGGACCCAGGAGCCACACATTAATTTGCATCCAAGCCTTTCTTTAGATCGTCTGCATAGAGACCCACCCATTGCAGGGTCGTATGAGAGTTTCCTTCCAACAGAGATTCGTTATTCAAACGTAGTACGTAGATGTGAGAGTTCCGACTGGGGACACAGGAGTTCCTAAAGTGGATTCATGTCTTCAGATATGAGGGATTTTGATGTGGTTCTCGACATGGATTACCGCTCTCACATAAAATACATTAGATTGTTATAAAAGGAAGTAAAGTCAAAGATAGGCCAGTGGAAATCGAGGCAAAGTTCAGAGGAATACATAGAGAGTTATTTTCCAGTATGATCTCCTCCAAGGCAATGTATAGGATGCTGCGTAAGGGTTGTCAGGGTTACCTCGCTTATGTGGTGGAGACAGGGAAGGAGGGGGCTCTAGTAGATGAGATTCCAGTTGTTAGAGAGTTCCCAGATGTATTCCCATATGATATTGCAGGATTACCTCCGCATGTAGAAGGGAGTTCACCATTGATTCGATCCCGTGACTGAGCCCATTTCCATTCCTCCCATAGATGGCCCTGTGAGAGCCGAGGAGCTTAAGGCTCAATTGAAGAGTTGTTGAGTAAGGGATTCATTCGGCCGAGCATATCTCCACGGGGAGCTCCAATTCTCTTCGTGAAAAGAAAGATGGAGTTTCATACAGTATAGATTACAAAGCAAATAATCGTAGTAACCATCCACAATCGCGCATTCACTCCTCAGGATCGACAGAGTTATTCGATTAGCTCCAGGGGTCTCGAGTGTACTCCAAGATAGATTTGAGGCTCCGGGGTCACGCCTGAGGGTGCAGGAGGGTGATGTTCCTAAGACCGCATTCAGACACGCTACGCATTGCGTGAGTTTCTAGATGCCGCTTTGGTTCGACTAATGCCTTGGACAAATATTTATGGATTCGATGAACCAGTATTCCAGCCGTGATTCGATGTGTTCGCTATAGTCTTTATCGATGATATCCTAGTGTATTCAAAAAAAAAAAAAATAGTCCGTGAGGAACATTTGTATATCCGAGGATTTCATATTGTAGTCTCTGGGCTGGGAGTACTTGTATGCAAAGTTGAGTAAGTGCCCGTTTTGGCTTGACAGGGTGGCATTCCTAGGTCATATGATCTTAGCTGAGGGGGTGAGTATGGATCCCTAGAAAATAGAAGCTGTGGTAAATTGGAAGCCGCTAAAGAATGTGTCAGAGGTCAAAAGCTTCCTTGGTTTAGCTGGGTATTATAGAAGCTGGTTGGCTAAGTCTTCCAGATAGCAAACTCTATCGAATTGCCGACAAGGTTATGTCAAGCATGATCAGCGGATGCCTGCTGTAAGAGAGTTTTGAGGAGTTGAAGAGTAGATTGACTTCAACTCCGCTCTAGTTTCATTTAATGGGAGATGGGCTTATGATTTATAGCGATACACTTTACAGGCTCTCGTCAGTGTTTTTGATGCAAAATGATAAGGTGATTGCGTATGCCTCTAGGAAGCTGAAGAAGCATGAGGAGAATTACCCTACACACGACTTAGATCTTGCAGCAGTTGTGTTTTCCCTGAAGATATGGAGACATTACTTATATGGTGCTCCTTGCAAGATCTTTACAGATCATAAGAGTCTTCAATATATAACTATGATGATAGCTTCACAGAGTTGAAGAGCAAATTAGTAGCAACTCTTATTTTGATTATTTCATTAGGTTCGAAAAGATTTGTTTTGCATAATGTTGTCTTTTATTGGGATTTATGTTGTGTTTATACACAACATGGAAAAGTGTCTTATAGACATTTGAAATTTTAAGATACAGAAAACTACCTTTATTATGATTTGAGTTAGGTAAAATGATTTTTGCATAAGATTCTTGAAGACATTTTTTTTATTATGATCTACTCATAGTTTATGAGGTTTGAAGTCTTTGTCTTCTTAAAATGATTTTAAGCAAGAAATAGAAGATATTTATACAATTAGCAAGGATTATGATGACATTGTCGAAATAATACATGATAGAAAATCTTGTGATTTATGCATAAATAGAAAAAAATTGATTCCTTGGAAATCATTTTAAGGTTATCATGAGCAATTATTGTATGATTTGAGATGTTTAAGTACATGTTATACCTTTTGGATTTTAGAGTTCTTATGTTGAGCATTATAGTGCAACTAAATTTGTTTGGAGAATTAAGATCTTATAAAGAATTATTTGAAACTAGTTGAACTTTTGGAATAATTGATTGTATTTAATAAGATAATAAGATCTTGAAATTTAAGATTAGACTTAATGTCTTAAATAATGAAGACATAAAGAAACAACTTTTGAAAGAATTTTATTGCTTTAAGCTTAGGATACCTAAAGGATGCAAAAGTATAAATATTTAAAACGAAATTTTGATGAAGAGATGGACATTAATGTGAGATGGTTGATGTGATGATGTGGGGTTTTATCAAGACCTGGCATTGCACTTTGCAACTGTTCTGTTTCTAGTAGAGTGTGAAAACTTATTACCTTGATTTTTTTGTGATAGGGTTACAGAGACCCTTAGTTGATGGCAATGTTTCATTATGATGGTTTGTTTATGGATAAGGAATCTAATAATTTTATTAGACTAGCTTCTCGATATTAAGGAGATTGTGAGAATGCATAGATTACTGTTTCTATAATTATCCAGATGAATCTCCGTTCATTTCTAGATTTTGGCATAGTTTACAAAAAGAATTAGGTATTAAGTTGAGTTTTAGTACTGCTTTTCATCCATAGATTGATGGCCAATTAGAGAGGGTAATTCAGGTTTTGGAAGATTTGTTGAGAGCTTGTACTTTGGACCTAAAAGGTAGTTGGGATGATTGTTTGCCTCTAGTGGAGTTTGCTTATAATAATAACTTTCAAGCTAGCATTGGGATGGCACCTTTTGAGGGGTTGTGTGGTAAGAGATGTCGATCTCCTGTTTGTTGGGATGATGTAGGAGAAAGGAAACTTTTAGGGCTTGAACTTGTGCAGTGTGATTGAAAAGATAGCCTTGATTAAAGAAGAGTGAAAACAACTCCAAGAAGATAGAGAAGAGTTATCTTGTGATCGCGGGAAGTTGGGTTTGAAGTGGATGACCATGTTTTCTTAAAAGTTTCGCTATGAGAGTGCGTGATGAGATTTGGGAGAGAAAAGAAACTCAATCCTCGATTAATTAGATTAGTTTTGAAATATTAGAGAGAGTAGGTACCTTGGCGTATAAAGTAGCCTTGCCCAGTGCGTCTACTAAGATTCATAATGTGTTTTATATTTGATTTTTGCAGGAGTATGTTTAGTGTTCCCTTCTCATGTTATGGAGTTGGAGCCTATTTAGATTTTTGAGGATTTGATCTATGAAAAGGTGCCCGTTCAAATTGTAGATGTGATGGATAAGGTTCTATGACATGCTGTTGTCAAGTTGGTAAAAGTCCTATGGAGGACGATCACCCAGTATCAGGGAGATACTTAGAATTAGAAGAGATGGAGAGGAAATGCATCCTCAATTATTTGAGACTCAAATATGTGAGTTTGAGGACTAAGCTTTTATAAAGGGAGAATGTAACTTGCAGGGAATTTTACATAGGTATAAGTTAGGGAAAATAATATTGAGAATTTGTATAGGTATAAATTAGGAAAATAATAATGACAAATTTTATAAGCATAAGTTAGGGAAAATAATAATGATAATTCAATTAGCCTAATTAATTAATTAATTTAATGAAGGGAATTAAAAGGTAATTTTCTAATAGATACCCTAGGTATAAATTCAGAATAAAAGAAAATCCTTTATATTCATCTTTGAATTTCTTTACATTTGGTAGAATTCCGAGGAGGACGTGCGGCTTTTCGGTTGGGGTTTGAAGAACAATTTTCTCTAGGTAAGATCTTCCTTATTTTATTTTTCTAGATTTATTTGATGTAGATTCTTTAATTTTCTTTCAGTTTTGATCAACCCTGAAGAAGTCAAATTTAGATTACATTTTCGTTCTTTAAAAATAAAATAAAATAAGGATTTGTGGTGTCATACTAAATTACTTTGAGTATGAGAATGAAAAAGTATTTAAGGATAATTGTTGAAAGAAAATAATAATAAATAAGATAAATTTGAAAATTTGAATTTTGTATAAAATATATGTATTTGATAAGTATTTAAAGATATATGTATTTTGGCAAGTAAATATTTTATTAAGGATTGAGAATTTATTAGATAAGGAATATGATTAGAATAATTATTTAGTAATTATAGGAAATAAGATCCGTTAATAATACTTGTTGTCAAATATGATAATTGTTAGGTAAAAAGGCTAGATGAATATTGTGTAATAATATAATTTTTAAAATATTATTAATATTATTTCTTTATAGTAAAGATTTAGTTAGATTAGAGCATAAAAATAATAAATTATTAAAATAAGATCTAAAAGAACATGAGTTTTATAAAATTTGGCAAAACTACATAATTCAACTAGTTATCATTGAGCAGTTGTTAATATGTTTGAAAGTGAACAAAAATCATGTTGATAGAATAAACTTTATAAATCACAAATTTTATAAAATATTTAGAAACCCGTACTTTTATTAATATGGATTAAAAAATTAAAACAATATCATTAAGAATATCAAATTATGAAAGTTTTAAGAATAAATAAGTAATGATGATAGTTTCTTCCTTATTATTTTAGGAGAAATATTTCATTGAGGTGAAATTCTTCGGATTAACTCTTTCAAAGCTTTTGAGTACTCCTTTGAGGTAAGGGATATTAATGCAGATCTTTAAAAAGAAAATTGTTTATTTTTCCTTCATTTGAGGATGAAAATTGTTTTAATTGAATTATATATAATCTTGGCTTATGAAAAAATTTACTTTTTTTATTTATTTGATTATCCATGAATCAAAAAGTAATTTTGTATGATTGTACTTTTGAGATTTGTTTTGTTTACGAAAATGTGGAATACTGATGTTTTGAATTTGAACTTTTGAATGAAATATTTGACTTTGGTTGAGTTCGTACATCAGCGGGGTAATAGTTGACAACTATTGACCCGCTGTCAGCGGGAATAATAGTTGACCTTTACATTCCTTGGTGGTGAATGTAATTGATTTGAGCCACGACTCTGGGGTTTCGGTTAAGGGTTACTAGTCTTAGTAGTGTTTGGTTCCGTCCACCTTCGAGGAACAATTTCTTTGCGGCCACCATTTGAAAGTCCCACGTGTTTGGGCACCATTTGATGTTGATGACAAAAAAAATATTTGAAATGTGTTTGATTTTGAATTTGGATATGAAAGTGTTTGAATCAAATTTGATATGAAGTGTTTGGATCACATTTGATATGGCCGATTTGAATTAGTGTGAGAGTGTTTTGAAGTAAATTTTGTTAATGTTCGACTTATTTTGAATCTATAGTTTGATGAACATCTCTATTATTATATGATTGAAAACTTTTTGATCCATGGAAATGTATTAGTATTTCTTATTGAGCTTTAAGCTCACTCCCATTCGTTGACATATTTTCAAGTACTTTTAGTTTCTGCGAGGAATGATGGCTAAGTTGGGGATTCGTCATCATTAGGATTTGATTAGAACTTTATGTTAAATCATGTTGAACTAATAAGTTCATGTTTATGCGAGATGTTGGGTTTTGAAAGTTAATTGAGAAAGTCATTTGGATGATAACATTCGTTTTTATATTAGTACAAAGTTGGATTTGGGAGATCCTAAATATTGTTATATTCTGAACAGCTTTATATGATATTCATAATTGAGATTTGGATATTTAGAAATAATTTTTGTCGGCATGAAATTTTGAATTTGGAGAAGTGATGAATTTAGAAAGTTGCGCATTTACTTTGAATAGGTGTTTGGTAATTTGACAAAATCCAGTTACAAGGAAGGTTAGTGTCGTTTCACACTTCAAACCTTCAGGCTAAAGGCTTGAGGGTGTGAATTGTGATCATGCCAGAGTGGGTTAGATCAATTACATTCGCCACGAGGAATGTAAAGGTCAACTATTATTCCATTTGACAAGGAGGCGAATAGTATCCTTCTTATTCCCGTTGACGAGGGCCCGAACTAACCAAAGTCAAATATTTCATTTTAAAAGTTCAAATTACAAAACATCATATCACATTTTCTTTCGTAAACAAAACAAATCTGAAATGCAATCCTTACAAAAACTACTTTTTGATCCATGGATAATCAAATAAATAAAAAAGTAAAATTTTTCATAAACCAAGATTATATATAATTCAGTTAAAACAATTTTCATCCTCAAATGAAGTAAAAACAAACAATTTTCTTTTTAAACCTAAGGCAAAGAAGATGGCTTGAGTTGATTAAGGACTGCGACTGTACTATTGAGTACCATCCAGGAAAAGCTAATGTCGTAGCAGATGCCTTGAGTAGGCGGCCAGAGAGTTCTTTGTCTCATATGAGATCAGGTTATCTTCCACTGTTGGTGAATCTGAGAGCTTTAGGGGTGATATTGGAGGCTAAGGATTCAGGAGCATTGTTAGCCACATTTCATGTTAGACCTCTCATAGTGGATTAGATTCGGGCAGGGTAGTTGCAGGATTTGTAACGCCCCAAAAATACCCTAGAATTTTTTTTTATAGTTTTATTATAATCCAGACATAAGTCCAGTCAACTTTAATTATTTCTGAGAATTGTTAAATGAATGTTGATTAAATTGTGCATATGACTAAGCAGTCACAAATATTAAATGCTAAATTGAAATTAATTGAACCCGAAAATAAACCCAAGTGAAAAAGGGCAAAATTTGGAAATTGTGAAATAAGAACCTAAGGGTCATAAGTTAGAAAGAAGAAATGTCTAAGTGTGATTGATGAGAATTTAAATGCAAATAGAGACAAATAGTGAGCAAGCTAGCAATTAGGATAACATAAACCCCGAATGGATTTTAAAGAAGGCGAGCAAGGCCTTATGCTTGACATGGGATATTTAAGACCAAAAGTGGTCTTGGAATCTCATTTAGCAAACAAAAACGGTTTGAGAGAGAGGAAGGGAGAGCTAGGGCTTGCAAAGTAAGGAGGTTGTGATTCTTGCTCCGTTAAGCGAGTTTAAGAGATCGAAGTTGAAGAAGAAAGCTTGGTATTGAAGATTGAAAGGGGCTTTAAGGTAAGAAAAATAATACTAACCCCCTTTCTACTTGTGTTTGGGTTTAATAAAACCCCAAATGTGGTATAAAATTGTTCTTAGATGGTTTTAGTTTAGTTTGAGATTTTTTTGCATTATTTATGTGAGACCCCGGAAAATCCATATTTCCTAAGGAAGGATAAAATGGTAATTTCGGTAAAAATCTAGAATTTGTCTAGATCTCAGATGACGAAACGGACTTCTCCGTTGAAATCGTCTCGCGAAATTTAGCAACCGTGAATTCGTTGGATTAGGGGTAGTCGGGATTCCAGCGTTTCGGCGTGGGGTGTCGGATGACACATGGCAAGATAAAGAGGATGCCACATGGCACACATGGGAGTGTGTGACCTTGGCGTCGTGGTGGCTCGCGATGAGGCCATGTGTGGAAAGGGATCGTGGCTCGCATTTAGGCCATGTGGGTATGTGTCGTAAAGGAATTATGAAATAAAATCAAAGAGGGGAAAAAGGTGAGCCACTCATTTGGCTTGAGGAAGGTGAGAGAAGCTTATCGCTGACCCTATCTGTGGTCTCCAAAAGGGAGAAGGCAAGGAAATGAGAAAATGGGGAGAAATTGAGAAAATGAGAAGAGAAATGAAAAGAAAGAAAAGCGAATGGGGAATGAAGAGTAAGAAAGGAAAAAGAAATCGTGGGAGAAGGAAGCCAAATGTCAGGTAGTAAATTTTTCGTTTGGTTTTAGAGAGAAAGTCGGCTTCTCTCTAAGATCTCGACCAGTGATCGGATAGTCGACGTTGTTATGAGCAAAGTTAGTGCACGTCGAAATTGCATTGGAGTGCAGTTTGGGGAGTTTCGACAAACTCAGGAAGGTGGGGTTTTCTCCCTACTTGTTTTACTTTGTAAGGGTTATGTAATGGATGGGGATTTGTTGAGGCACGGATAGTAGTGGTTTCGGTTCAGCTTTGGGTGAGTTAAATCCTAGAGTGTTTTGGGATCCACTTGGTATTTGGGTGTTCCTAGCGAATTGCGTGGTGTTATGTTATTCTTAGCAGAGAGAAAGAAAATAACATGTGGTGTGAAATTATTGGGTTGTTCAAGAGGAACGGCCGGATTGTGCCTTAGCCCGTGTGAAATTTAAAGTTTATGTTATTATTATAAAGTGAATAACATTATGGATTTAATTTTGTTAATATATGCGCCCAGGTGATATATTAGCATGTGTTGAATGTATTGCCATTGCATTGCACTTAGGTGGGGAGTAACCAGTAGGAAATTCCTCTACTTGGGCTTTGCTCGCGGAGTCGTGGGACTATTTTTTTAAGAATACAGAAGGCGCGCGGGGATAGGGCATCAGGGACCTTAGAGAGGAAAGAAATGACCAACTCACCATTTTCTTATCTTGTACTTTTGTTCTTTGTAAAATTCTGGGCAAGAAACCCAGTTTTGTATAAATTGTAATTAAATAAAATTGTAAATAAATGCTTTTGTATAAAATATACATTTTATGAGCATGACGTGTAGGCCCAAGTGGCCATTTTTGCACCTGTACGTGCCTCATGACATGAGACATGTAGATTTCCGCGGGTTGACAGGTTGTCAACGGACACCCCTGGATTGGGGCGTCACAATTTAAATTGGTTTGGAGGAGTGTTTGTAAAAAGGGAAAATGTTGGGTTTTCAAAGGAAATGCTGTCAAAATTTTGTCAAGACCCATGTTCTTGTTTTGGCTATGTATTAAGTTATAATCATCCAAATGAAGTGATTCCAATTGGTAAATAACCATAAGAGATAGGTCTACAAATGTATAGAAGAGACTAGGAGCAAATTGTAGCTCTAAGGCTCCTAAATATGGGCTTAAAGGTGAGCTCGGGTAGCTCACGGGTTATGCTCTGTTTTGGGTATTGGTATAGTGTTTTGGCCATAAGTTGAGTTTCACTTATCCAAATTGAGTGATTCAAAATTTTGGTTAAAATATATTTCTAGGGAAATAATTTACTTGGAGGAAGTGTATGCAAATTGAAACCCCAAAGTGCCCAGAAATTTGTCAAAGTGATGGAGGCACATGTAGAAACGATGGGTTACGCTTTGCAAATTGGGTAGTGCGGATGTAATATGCAATAACTTGAGTTTTGGTGATCAAATTAGATGATTCCAGTTGGAGAAACCTTAGAACCATAGCTTCAAATGAGTAGAAGAAACCATTATCAATTTGTAGTTTGGAACCACTTGAAATTGGGAATAACAGTAGGTAATCGAGTGAGCTAGGCATATCGACTAGTTTGGTATTAAAATGCTGTAACTTGAGATTGGGTATTGATCAAATGAATGATTATAATTCCTACTAAAATAGACTCATAGAGCTAAAATTTTTATTGAAAAGCATGAGCAAATTATGGCTCATGTGTCCCCAGAAAATTTTCAAGTGAAGAAGGTATGGATGAACATAAACCACGATTAAAAAACTCCTAGAATAACCTACTAATATGTGATTGTCATTGTATTTGAATAGGGAGGCTGACGAGGAGGGAAAGCCCGCGTGAAGTCGAGATTGAAGATCAGAGTCAGCGTGACTTTGGTTTGTTCTATCTTCTCCTATTCGTTTAAAGATTTGAACTATTTGTTCTAAATGCATAAGAAAAACATATTAGATTGTTTTAATTGATTTGAAGAGAAATTGATTGTGGTAATTTTTGCAGTGAAAATTGCACGTGAGTAATTGAAAATGAACCATTTATACAAATGTACATATTATGCGTATGTTGCTATAAAAGGTGAAACGCCCTTAATTGAATGTGCCGTTTGGTTCGTATGAAGGACCGGGGTGGTATCTTAATAGGAATTCGAAAATAGCGATGAGCGATTGTATTGATGTGTCACTCCGATCAGCAGCCTAGTGAGACCATACTGTGTTATAAAACCATTTTTATACCGACATGTATTGGGATCGTCTTGCATTGATTCCGATATCTGTATATCAAACATAGGTTAAATTTATTAAGGGCATCTTGGCAGGAATTGGATGATTTGAGATTGTGACAAATTGAAATTGAAAAGCATGATTGCAGTGAAATGAAAGAGTGCATGAAATACATGATTTGATTTTCGATGACTTATTGCATATGGGAGTGTATATTTGGATTTGATCAATGAACCATATCATATGAAATAAATACACCATGTATTGTATTGACATTGTTCGTCAGATACGAAAGTTTGTTTAAGTAAAATTACATGATTTGATTTAAATTGAAATAGAGAATGGAATTGTATAGAACCACTAAGCATGAAAATGCTTAGCGTGTAGTTTTATCTATGTGCAGGTACCAATTGAAATGACTGAGGTCGAGGCGTGAGTCATAAAGAAAATTGCGGGTATGTTACGATATATGCATTCACCCCCATATCTCTTTTTAGTTCATTGATATTTTGTAGAAACAATTCCAACTGCAGATCTCTATTTTGTAAATCATTTGAAAAGGCTTGATATGCCTTTATAGTAATTGTACTTTTGCATGAATGAAATGAAATGGGCTTACCCCTTTAAAAACCTTTTCGCATATTTGGAAAGGATTTTATGCCAATTGAAGTGTAATGCTATGACGTGTTTTTGATAAATGATTTTGATAAGGTGATTGAGTAACATTAGAGCAGCTTGGGACTCGGTTCGGACAGCAACCAATTCGAGGCGGGGAAAAGTCTTCATTCTTACAATTATCGAGCCTAGGTTTTAAGCGGTTCTACAAATGATTTTGAAAATTTTTGTGAATGATTTTGAAGTTGTTTTATAACATGCATTGCATATGGCTACAAAGGACGACGTGATCATGATGGATCTTGTCGGTCTTAATAGGTGAAACATGGATACGCATCCCTTAGGTCAGGATGACCAAGGAATCGCCACATTACCCCGTTAGTGTGGAAGGGCAAGAACTAATGCCCACCAATGGATTGAATCAACTTCATCGTAGGGGGTGTTATTGATATCCTCCTAAACTGCTAGATCAAAGAAAGAGCAAGACAACCAATGCGATCATTTCTCAACGACGCTATCGAGAGGATGGCAAGGTACCGACCAGATTTTCCTGGGATCTAGAAGAGGATGAGCCATCTATGACAAAGAATTGGCCTCGTAGCGACTGATAATGCTGCGTAAAATGCACTGCATAACGGATGAGAGTTTGAATGTGCGACCACCCTACTCGTGATGAGGCTATCGTGTTTCGTGACCAGGATCGCACCACCGTGAGAGTATTACATAGAAGTTCTTGGATGAATTCAATAAGCATTACAGGTCAGACTATTTGGCTAACATGAGAAGAGAAGTTTCATAACTGAGACAAAGACGCATGAGTGTCACACGCATAATCTACGGCCGGTATGCTCAGATACTTGCGAGTGAGGAAGAGTGTCGAGGTTTGAAGATGGCCTTATCATCAGAGTTCGCTCATGTCACAGGATTTTTCCAGTGATGATTTTCCAAACAGGATATGTGCATTGAATGTGGAAAGAGTAAAGAAAGAGGAAAAGTGAGAAAGATAAAAGACATGGAAAGAAAATCCCCATCGCCCGCTCACAACAACAGCAAAGGAAGAGATTCAAGGGACCATTGTGGTTTCTAGTCGTACCATAGCTTAGCTACCTAGGAATACTACTCTATCTACATCAAGCCACATGAGTGCACCAAGAGGTGCTTTGGTAGGATGGACTGCTTCCTCATTGCTCCCATTGTGGGAAAAATCATAAAGGAGAATGTTTGAGACTTCATGCGTGCTTGTTTGATTTCAGGGATCCAAAGAACATAGAGCGAGAGATTGTTCAAGAGCCTATTCATTTACAAAGACACCAGATCGGGGTACAACTTGCACAAAGGCAACAAGAGTGTTGCATCACCTAAGGTTCGAAAGTCAAGGACACGAACAAGATGCAGCTATGTTCATCAGAGCATATGCAATGAAAGCAAAGAAGATACCGGCTCCGCATGTGATAGTTGGTAATTTCCAAATCATCATTGATACTACTATACGTATTGATCGACCGGTCAACCCACTGTTATATTTGTACCGACATGCCTAGTGAAAAATATTACCGAGGAGGGAATTATAAAGACATTCCTAGGACGAACCCGCCGGCATAGTGTTATTGTGAATAGAGTGTATAGCGACAGTTCCATCCGAATACGAGTATGAGTTTCATGATTTCGATCAATTATCCTTAAAGAGTCGATGTGATTTGTGATGGACGTTATCTCTTGACACCAAGTGATAGTGGATTGTAGAATGAAAAGAGTGACCTTGAGAACGCCGAATGAGGATGAAGTAACTTTCATCGACGAGAGGTCAAACAACCTCTCTAATGTGATATTCGCAACCACTGCTAGAAAAATGGTGCGAAATGGGCGTGGCTCATCACGAAGTGTGATTGATACAGTAAAGGCAAGGCCTAGTGTATCCGATATCCCTACCGTTAGTGACTTTTCGAACGTGTTTCCGGAAGAGTTGCTAGGATTGCCTCCACAGAGGGAGATTGAGTTTGTTATCGACAAGAAATTGTGTGCCACACCACATCCATTACACCATACCCGAATGGCTCCAAATGTAGCAAATAATTGAAGCTTCAGCTGTAAGAATCATAGAAAAGGGTTGACCACTGCTATCACCGTGGGAGCTCTGGGCATTTTATTAAGAAAAAAAAGATGGTACACTTCACATATATTGATTATAAAACAACCGAACAAGTTGATCGTAGCAAAGGCATCCGCTACCTTAATTGATGATTTGTCAATTAACCTAAAGGTGCAAGTATCTTTTCGACTTGCGATCCGGGTATCACCGCTGAGAATTAAAGATGTGGATGTACATAAAATGACGTTTAGAACGCGATATGGACATTATGAGTTCCTTGTAATTCCGTTTGGTTGGAAAAATGCTCCAGCGGCTTTCATGGACCTAATGAATCTTGTTTTCCAACCGTATATGGATCATTTATCGAGTGTTCATAGATCTATATCTTGTATTCAAAAGATCGGAAATCATGACACACACCTTTGGGTAGTGTTAAAGAGACTTTAAGAAAAAAAGCAATAGATAAGTGAACCCAGAGCAAGTGTGAGTTTGCTGAGTTCAAGTATCCTTTCAGCACATTGTATCGAAAGAAGGAACTGTGAGGATCCAAAGAAAATAGAAGTGGTTTACAATGAAGCCACCAAGAAATGTTACGAAGTGCAGATTTTCTCCCGACTAGCGTTACTGGCGTAAGATTATTAAGGGGTTTCTGCCTTCCGAGCCCCAACGACCTAGACCGCCTGCAAAAATGTGAAATTAATCAGGTGAAGAATGTCAAAGAGTTTCTCGATAAGCTAAAAGCATTCTTAACCGAGGCTCCTGCCTTACTTAACCGACCGCGATAAGGAATATGTGATCTTAGTGACGTCTAATTAAATGGACTTGGATGTGTCCTAATGCAAAGGGTAAAATGGTAGTCAGCATGAAAAGAACTAATTTACCGATGATTCGAATTGTAATGAGAATTTGCTTTTGAGTTGAAAATTTGAGACACTACTGAGAAAAGTGCTTCATTTACACCAATCATAAGAGTCTTAAGTATTTTCACTCGCAACGAGCTTAACTCAAGATAACTGAGATGGATGCATTGATAAAAGATTATGACTGGCAGATTGATTATCACTGAGAAAGGCCAACGTAGCTACGACGCTTCGAAAGTAGGTAGCACAATGCAAACACTTCGGAAGGCCAATGCTCATTTGTCATT
The DNA here is from genome assembly GCA_016808115.1 of Tetrastigma voinierianum. Lineage (NCBI taxonomy): Eukaryota > Viridiplantae > Streptophyta > Magnoliopsida > Vitales > Vitaceae > Tetrastigma > Tetrastigma voinierianum. The sequence goes on from JAEQBH010003546.1 coordinate 60,322, forward strand.
GATAGACGATGGTACAATAGTGACATAATTGATAGCGAGACCGTGTTTGTTGAATCGAGTGCTAGAGGCACAAAGGAAATATGAGAAAATTGATGCTATAGTAAGTCAGATTGGAAATGGTAAAGAAATCGAGTTTACAATAAACAGCATGGGTTTTCAGATATAAAGATCGGCTCGTAAATTGGCGATAATGATTTGAGGAAAGCCATACTTGAAGAGGCACATAGTGGATCTTTTGCTATCCATCCTAGTAGCACAAAGATGTATCAAGATTTGAAAATGTCATTCTGGTGGTCCGCAATGAAAAGAGATGTATCGAAGCTCAGAACTGCTCGCTCGCAAAGAGTAAAGGCAGAAAGCATCGTTCTTCGGGATTATCAAGAACCCATTAGAACGGAGGGAAAATGAGACTGAATTACTTATGGAATCTTGTAGTCAGGTTACCATTGACAAGGAGAAAGGATGACTCGCCATCGAGCGGACCGATCGACCAAGTCGCCACTCCTGTCAGCTGAGAACGACCATTCACTCGACGTTTTCAGCGTAGCAAGATATCAAGGAAATAGTCTGGCTGTATGGGATTCCAATATCCATTATTTCGCATCAAGATCCGAGGTTTACTGAGATTTTGGGAAAATTACAAGAGGCTTTAGCACTCGACTCGAACTCCGAAACACACCGTCTACGTACGACGGACAATCGAAAGAGTGATCCGCATTCCTCGAAGATATGTTAAGGAGTCAGGATCGACTACGAGGTAGTTTAGGATAGACACATTCCTTTAGTCAATGTGTGTATTAATGTACCAGCTTCCAATCAAGTATTTGAATGGAGCCCATGAGGTTTATACTAAGAAATGTGTAACACCGTCAGGCTGGACGTGACTGAGCAAAAGAAAGTGATCGTCCCAACTTGATACAAGAGAATAAAGAAAAGAAATGACAGCAAAGACAAGGTGCCACTGGAGCAGACGTAAATCATATGCCGATATGAAAAGAAAAGAGAGTCTGATAATGACGGCGAAAAGTGTTTTCGAAAGTACGCTTGTGGCTAGCGTGATGAGATTCGGGAAAACAGTGCCGGGTCTAGATTTATCGGGTCTTTAAGGAAGTGATTGAAAAAAGGGTCCAAGTGGCATACAAATCGCATTACCTTCCTGACTTAGAAAAGATCCATAATGTTTTCCATGTCTCAATGCCGGTGGAGGTATAGATCAAACCCTACATGTGTCTCTTGAGACAATCAGCCGAGACCGATTCACCTATGAGGAAGAGCCAAGTGAGATCTTGGTTCGAGAAGTAAAGAATTACAACAAGAAGATTCTCGTTAGTCAAAGTGTTGTGGAGAAACCACAAGACGTAAGAAGCCACTGGGAAAGTGAAGAACGATAAAGAACAAAGATCCGTAATCAAGCCAATTAAGGTAAATTTTGACAACGAAATTTTCTTAAGTGGAGGAGAATTATAACGCTCCAAAATACTCCTAGAATTTTTTTATAATTTTATTATATATTCCGGTATAATTGAATAAACTTAAGTTTTTCCGGGAATTGTGAAATGAATGTTGATTAAATTATTATATGTCTAAAATCCAAATACAAATATTAAATGCTAAAATGAAAAATTAATTGAACCCGGAAATAAACCCAAGAAAAGTGGTAAAATTGAAAATTAGAAATAAGGGGACCTAAGGGTCATAAGTTAGAAAGAAGAAATGTCTAAGTGTGATTAATGAGAATTTAAATGCAAATAGAGACAAATAGTGGGCAAGCTAGCAATTATGAGAACTTAAACCCAAAAATGGATTTTTAAAGAAGGCCAAACAAGGCCTTATGTGACATGGGATATTTAAGACCAAAAGATCTAGGAAGCCTATTTTTTGAGCAAAACGGTTTGAGAGAGATGAAGTAATAGCTAGGGTTTGCAAAGTGAGGAGGAGCAGATTCTGGCTTCTCCATTAAAGCAAAGAGTCAAGCTGGAAGAAGAAAGCTTGGCATTGAAGATTGAAAGGGATTTATAAGAAACCAAACCCTAACCCTTTATACTTGTGTTTTCGGTTTAATAAAACCCCAAAATGTGGTATAAAAGTACTCTTAGATGGTTTTAGTTCGTTGAGATTGTTTTACATTGTTTAGATCGTTTGGGAGTGGTTTGGAGGAGTGTTTGTAAAGGGGAAATGCTGGGTTTTCAAAGGAGTGTTGCAATTTTGTCAAAACCCCTGTTCTTGTTTTGACTATAGATTAAGTTATAATCATCCAAATGAAGTGATTCCTAAATAACCATAAGAGATAGCTCTACAAATATATAGAAGGGACCAGGAGAAAATTGTGATTCCCCATTTCCCGGGGATCTGTTGACAACCTGTCACGCCCGATTCCCGGTCCGGCCAGAATGGCGGATCCGAACCGAGTCCGAGGCACGAGACTATATACCGACCTACACTGCTTTATCGAGCCGAACTTAAAATTGTGGTATATAAACAATTTTTGTAATAATCCAAAATCACTTACATATACAAAAGAACTACCACCGAAGTGTCCATCAAAATCTATAACATATACTAAGTCCCATTTACTCTATACAAAACACTTCTATACATATATATGTCTAATACAAAGATCCGAGATCAGGAAAATACATTTGTGGAGCACCTATCTCCGAGATGGCTCACGCTTGTGTAATGTCCTATCCTCTTATCTCCTTCGCACCTACACCTGGATTGAACACACCATGGAAAAAAATGTGTTCATGATAGTTTTTCAATCACAAGATAAGGTATATATGTTAAGGTAGATCAGTATGCTCATATGTCATCCATGCCGTTGTCAAGAAAGGCTAAAGCTATAATGACATACGCATTATGCGCCGCTTGAACTTATTTCATCAATGATGGATCTTTACTAAAATGACATATAATATTGTCTCTTTCTACTGGCCAAGGATTGTGCTGTGACATAAGTGAACGTCAATCACGATTTTGTCAAGATTATTCAATATATGTTGCTTGAGTATAATATATGTCAATTTTGTTTGATATGATTTTTAGATTTAATTTGCATATATTTTGCATGGTGTTTTTCATCAGTTGTTGAAATTTTATTAACTTTGTCCTTTTGTCCTTAATATAATTTATTGTATGTCAATATTTATTTTTTCATAATCATGAAATTGTGTTTGTTATGTGAGGTCAGCATATGTAATATGCCAATAACTCAACTCAAGTAAATAAAATGTTATGCACCATAATTGAACCTATTAGAAATTGAATCCATAATCAAAAGTAAAATCAACTTTCGACATAGAACTAAAATCTAAGCATCCAACTTCAAAAATTATCTAGTATAAACATCATGCATGATATTCTATTATCATCAAATACATAACATCCATGGACGATGTTCTATTATCATCAAATATATACAAGACATTTGTAAAAATATGTCCAAAAATCCAATAGTTACATGACTGAAGCCTCTCAGATAATCATTTTCCGTAAAATCAAGTCGCTTACCATGTTCCTTTAAACCGGCACTGTTACAATGTCACATAACCTTTGTAAAGAAGAAAAACAACATTAGTTTGTTTATATTTGAAATATTAACATATAAAACATACAAACACTCCAAATGTATTTTCAAATAACCTAGCAAGTATGTTGATAATCTAAATAGATATTTTACCCAAAAGAACCAAATACTAGTAGTTTTGTATGATCATAAAACTTATGTGGATCTTAATTGTCCTTACAAAATATATCTATTGTAAATGTCACCCAACCTTTAGCAAAAGAAAAAAATCACTCATGTTTATTTTTAAAGTTAAATTATTAAAAATTCAATGTGAAGAAATCCATGTCCTCCGATGCATTAAACATGTCATTAACCCTTAGTAAGTATGAGGAAAACAACATTGTTTTATGCTTGAAGTCCATTGAAATATATAAACATATATCTAAATACATCCAAATATATTGAATGTAACTTAGCAATCATACATATATAATCTTATTATTAACAAATATATGAAAAGAATGTGAATATATACCAAAAAATAGCAAAAAAATTAATAATAGAACTGCACATAACAATTAGAACTTATACATGATCTTGTACTCTAAAAATTGCAAGTGCTAAACATGTATCACAACCTTTTAAAAAGAAGGAAAAAGAAGGTAACAATACTTTTTGTTCATGTTTCATTTAAAAGAATATATATATATATATATATATATATATATATATATATATATATATATATATATATATATATATATATATATATATATATATATATACATATTTGTATGTGCAACAAATAGACCCACTTTGAAAAAAGAAGATAATATTAGTGTATGTTTAAGTTTAATAGCATTAATAAAAGATAGAAACTTAAAATCTAACCACTAAAAATTAAGCAACTCATGATTTGTTGGAAAGAAAATACAAATATATAAAGTTATGTACCAAAATATCCAAAAGAACTAGTTAAAAACTGACATGTGGTGGCGAAATCAGACATATGTTCTCAAAATTGCAACTATCGTGAATCATCATGCAACCCCTTGTAGTAAGGAAGTCAAAACTTCATTACCTTTTGATATAAGCTTATCAAAAACAATATACTAACATATGCGTAATATATGTAAAGAAGCTAACAAACATATATATAAAAATTGACATGAATTTGTATTTCAATCAAATATATTTTAGAAAAGATACGCATCGACTCAAAAGCTGCTCAAAAGTCCAACATTTGTACGTGACAACAAGATCCCATGTTTGATATTTGAATCAAAATTGCAATAGCCATAAGTCACTTTCTACCTTGCAAGTAAGACAAAAGTAGCATTAATTTAACCCATCTTTTAAAAAATACACACAATAAATTTACATACCTATTAGTATTTGATCCAAGATGAGTGGTTAAAATGAAATCTATCTTATCTCACTTCATCTAACCTACCGTGAATAGGTCTTTTTTCCTTTAAACTAAAACATATGGCATAAAACATGTTACTATGCAACATTATATGGTTAATGTTCTCACACACTTGTGGAAAAATAAATAGGTAAATAAACCCGAGATGTTATCGTGCTTCTATTTGCAATTATATTATCTCGCATATCGCATAACAAAATATCCAGATATGACACCATCCAATTGTTTAGGTCCTCAGGAGCAAAATTATATCAACAAATTTCATGGTCAAATATGACATCATGTGAATTTAATACATTTTTCTATCTTCATCCCTTTCATAGTAACAATAAATTACATAATGTTAGCTTCAAGTGTAAATGTATTAGTTTTATATATTTATAATATGTCATAGAAGAAAATTGTAGCTAGAAATTGTAATTAATAAATATTTTATAGATGAACTATTTGGATTAAAGATGGATAAACAAGTTGACCATTTATGTCGAGAAAGAAGAAAGAAAAAAATAAAAAGTTTGTAATTTCCAAGAAAAGAAGTTAACCCTAATATATGATGCACATAAGGTGTAAATTAAGTTGACAAGAATGACGAGAAAATAAATCAGGTCTTTATGTAACTTCATTAAATCTATCTGATAGACTAGCTTCCTTACCATGATATCTAACTAATTTTAAGGATTCTAAATACATATATGGCTACTAAGATGATAAAAATGATGCAAAGAACAAATCACATCTAAGTAACTTGATCAAATCTATTCAAAGGATTGATCGGTTTCTCTACCTACACACATCTAAATAGTTCTTAAAGATTGTAAATGCAATAGATATATGAACTGTACTAATATTTTTTTCTTATAACCATCATTTCAAATTGATGACATATGTATTCATTAAATCATTAGTGCATGAATTTTCTAAAGTTTGATCTTTCACATCAAAAAATCATCATTGAAAAAACCTTTGTACATTATGAATTTCAACAAATTTTGCATATTTTTCATAGTTTCTATTACTATTTTTGGTATTATTAATTGTGAAGTTGGAAATGGATAATGAATCTTTCAATCACACAAATAAAATAGATTTATTCATTTTTAGTTATACTTATTACTAGTTTAATAGTTGACATATGAACATTGTCTTTATAAGAATTTATATTATATTTTCATAAGTTGACCAAAACCAATTCATTAATTATCACTCTCAACTCAACTTAAGAATTTGAAAATACTAAAAACTATGAGATAAGAAAATCATATATTTAGAACATATAGACTTCTTACATTTAAAAAATCTCAAATTTTCAAAAAGAAACTCAAGCATAGATAAGGTTTAAAAAGTTAAGAAATCGACAAAGTTTTGAATGTGATAAAAGTATAACCTCAATTATCCATCTTGAACTCTTTTTATATCCTTTCTTCTTTGAGATGTAAAAATACTCGAAACCCCCTATAAAAAAATTAAATTAAATTAGTGCTCATTTTTTCTACGCATGTTAATACAAATATGGTAAACTTACATGTTGACGATCTCTTTTATATCTTTTGTATATTGTTGTATTAACGAGTCCAAATAGTAGACTATTTGTGATTAAATACCATGAGCCCAACACCCAATGAAATCTACAATATAGCAACATATAATTTTGATGAATAAATATACATAAGTGAGAGAACTCGCATATATATATATATATATATATATATATATATATATATATATATTAACAACTTACTGGGTTATATGGAACAAAATAAGGTCCGACCGATCAATTAGGCGATTAGCAATGAATCTTGCTCGCTTTTTCAACTGTGGGGCAATTGCTCAGCTCCTCGACACCATCTCGATGAACAAATATAATTTATCTCGGATGCATCATCTAGTTGTTCATGTAACCACCCGACAAATACCCAATTTAGAATTATATTTCTAAAAAAAATCAACTTCTACTTATTTATATTAAGAATGTAACAAAAGATTACAAATAGATCGCACTGTAAATATGAAGCATAAACAATCTATAGTCAACTCTTGCAACAATTACATCCTCCATTTCGCTTATCAAAAGGAAGGTTTGAAATTTTATCCCAAAGATATTGATTGAAAGTCAATTTTGGTCATTGGTTTACCCTCCAACACCACGAAACCGGCTTTTAAAAACAATCATATCCCTAGGATTCTCATATTCAATTTTCTTTGAGGATGGTATCTTCTCAATATGTTCTTTTCCAAAGATCCTAAACACATAAATAAATGTGATACATTAAGAAAATAAACCAAATGTAGAGAATAACATAACTTAATCCTTGAAAGTTTGTTATAACACTAACATTCACCTATTACTTTCATCATCTATCACAATAAATGGAGCAGCCATAAAACCTCAAGCATCCAACACCCTCCCTTTATCGTACTAATGCTTTCAACAAGTGGGAACTAAGAAGTGCATTAGGTTGAAGAGGGTAAAGTATGACCACTAACATGCAAGGGGAACTATCCATGAAATCTCATCTCGTAAATGTTCCATAATGCGCAAATGTTCCTTGAGTTTGAAGAGCCAATTTGTATTTACAAACCTATAAACATATATTGTAATATTTAGTATTTTATATTACTAATTTTAATTATATTTTTTATAAATGTAACTTAGAAAAGTCATACTTGAGTTAGTGTAGTTTATAGTTCCTCAGGTTGACTTAGTCCTCCACACGATCCTTACAAAGGAGCCTTTCCTCGATTTCTTCATGTTGCATCATTTGTTTCCTTATGTTTGTGCTACTGACTTCGGAATGGTGGGGGTTGTTTCTTTCAGCTTTCAGCAACTATCTCCTCTTCTAACATCCTTACTTTCTCCCTTTAACATCTCTTCAACATTCATTTAGCTTTTGAGGGTTTTGTGTGTTAAAGAATTGTTTAGGTTTCTTTTTCCTCTCTTCCTCTAACCCTCAGATGCCCTGTACCCAATGCTAAAAGTGAGGATATCCTTTGACCAATACATTTAACTCTCCCTTCTTCAACATCCTTCACCAACTCATCCACAAAACAATATAGATGCTTATTGCAGTAAAACCCGAGAAAATTTTAATTTTCAAAAGGGTAAAATGGTAATTTTCACAAAATCCAGAATTTTTCAGGTCTCTGATGATCAAATTGTACTTCACCAGTTGGAATCGCCCCCGAAATCTAGCTACTATGCCTGATTTCAAATTCTGAGATGCTGAATTGCACGATTTCGAGGCACTGACAAATGAGTAAATGACAAAGGCATGAGGTCCCAATTGACATGGATGGCATGCAACAGGCCGTGTCCATGGAAAGTAGTTCCTAGTACTGAGGCAAATGCTATGGATGCTAGGTGTCTGATTTTGCATGAGGAATTTAAAGGGGAAGGAATGGTTAGAGACAAAGGGAAAAGGAAGGTGTCAAGAGGCTTGTGGAGGAACATGCTCTCTAAACAGAGGGAAAGACTGATCCGTGGGGAGAGAAAAAGAGAGAGTGACAGAGAGAGACTCAATCTTCTAAATTTCCCGAATGACTCCACCATTTTGGCTTCTTGCTGAGCAAGAGGAAGAGTTCAACCCACGCATAAGGCTTCGTGATAGAAACTCCAGTTGTGAGTTTTGACAAAACTCCAAGAGGTAGGTCTTCTCCTACCTGGTTCCTTCTACCCTATGTGTGGTGGTTGTGTATGCCCTGGCAAGAATGTTTGGTTGTATTTTGTACCATGAGAAGTCGCCACATCGAGGGCAAGATACATAAACCTAATTTAGAACCGATTGGTAGAAAGAAGTGGAATGTGGTGGTGAGTCCTTCTGATAAATTGTAGCCTCATCAATGAAATTGATGCTAGGCTTTTGAATTTCCCGATTTGGACCTCTGTAGACTAAGTTATAGTCCTTAATGTTGTCACCACTAAATCGGTCTGGTCACCACAATTCTAGTCAACTAAATGGACCTTAAATGGATTTTTGGGTCAGAAATAAAACGAATCTGAAGTGAATCCTTCTGATAAGTCAGAGCCCCATCAATGAACTTGATGTTAGGCTTTGAATTTCTGACTTAATTCTGTGAGACCAAGTTATGGTCTTTACTCGAAGTGGGCCAAATGTTAGGGTCGCCCAAGAGGGTCGCCAAACAAAGGTCGGCGGAACGGGTCGCCCAAGAGGGCCGCCCATGAAATGTCGCCAAACAAAGGAGGGGTCGCCCATGAACAAGTGGGTCGCCAAACAGCGGTCAAGCAACAAGGTCGCGAACAAAGGTCGCCCAACAAAGTTGGTCGTTCAAAAGGTCGCTAAACAGGTCGCCAAACGCTGTCGGAACAAAGGGTCGCCAATGAACAAGTATCGCCAAACGTATGTCAAATGGCGGTCGCCAAACGCTGTCGCGGAATGGTCGCTAATGAATGTTGGTCGCTAAACAAGGGAGGGTCGCTCCATGAACGTTGGTCACAACAAGTGGGAGGGGTCAGCCCATGAACAAAGGGTCGCCAAACGCTGAGGGGTCAAGCCACGAAGAAGAGCTCAAGAGGCCGTCTATGAACAAGGGTCGCCAACAAGTGAGGGGTCGTCCATGAACGCTGGTCGCCAAAACGTTGAGGGTCGCACGAACAAGTTGGTCGCCCGAAGAGGGGTCGTCCAGAACAAGTATCACAAAGTTGATTCACGCATGACCTCCAACTTCTAAGCGTCATATTCTTCTGCTTAACTCCGATTCGGGGTGTTCTTGGACTTCATGAAAAGCCCATTGAGTAAAATCTCCATTGGGACCTCTTGGAGGCAGGGTGCCTGAGCTGGCCGGAAATGGCCGTCCAGCTCAAGTGAGGTAGGTCAGCTCGGGTGAGACAATAGTCAAGGCGTGACCCCAACTTCTAGCCACATAACCCTTTCTCAACTGAATTCCGATTTCTGGGTGTTCTTGACTTATGGAGTTCCATTGAGTCAAGATTGCAGCCATGTTCCGTGGAGGACATTGTCCAATCAGGCATGTTAGTTCTGACCAGTTCAGTTGTGTGTTAGGTTTTAGTGGATAACATGCAATTTGAAATCGACATGTTGATACGTGGTCGTATATGGTTTGAGTTGATAACATGCGCTGTGGAATATGACATGTTGATATATGCTGTGTGACATTTTTTATGTGCATGCTTAATCTTAAATATGAGGCGGATAATATGCATGAATATGTGTGCATGGGTGATTATGTATATGCAACTAGCATAATAGTATCGCATGCACGAAGACATCGCATGACATGGGTATACGGTAATGGATCTAAGACCGTTAGGTGTCACGGTACACCTAAGTTATGGGTCAAAATTGTGTATGGTACCGATTGATGGATCGGAAATGGGACAGTCCAAATGAGTCAACTGCTTTGAAACTAATGAAATAAATATAAGTGTTCGGGCATAGCAAGATGGGGCAGACTTCCTGTGCAGTGAAAGACCCAAATGTTATTCACTGCTAGACATGATTCCTCGGCGATGCAAGTTCGTAAAATGTTGAACACGCTACTGCATCCCACGTGAACGAAAACTGCGCCCACAAATAACTAAGCACACGCGATTTACCAAGTCAAATGTGCATTGAGGTGTTTCCACGGGTTACAATTTTAAAAGAAAAACAAAAGTTCTTGTTTTGGAAAAGGTCATTGGTGGAATAAAATGATTCGCTTGGTATTTCACACTCGCCTAGTAGGTGTGAGGGAGTCGAGTAACTCCTGATATGGCATGAGGACATTCCATGACACATTCATGTAAAGTATCTTACTTGAATGTGTGTTTTCTGTGCAATCATTGCATGTGCACTTCAATGGGGAGTAACCCTGTAGGAGATTACTACTACCAGCTTTGCTCACTCCGTCGTGGGACCCTCCTTCAAAATAAGAAGACTCGCTCCTCGAGGCCGTGAGTAAGAAGGAGGCTCAAGCCGTGGCCTCGATCAAAGATTGTAAAATATATTAGAACAATATAGTTTCATATATTTTAGGTATGTAAAAGAGAAGTACATTGGAACTTCAAAGTGAAAAAAAAAAAAAAAAATGACCCCGAAAATTGGGCTACATTATGAAGTTATACTAAACAAATAAAAATAGAATTAACTGAATATAGGTTTTTACAACTTACAATCTTTTCAACTACAGGTCTTGTAACATCATCATAATCTCCTTTTTTCATTCTTGCTAGTTTCCACAAGATCCATCTATCAATGGGTTTCGTTGAACCTCGTCTTTTTTTCATCTAAAAGTAGAATAATTAAACTTTACAAACATACATCTAACAAAATAATATAAGCTAATTCAACTTACCAATTCTTCTTTGAAATCCAAAGATATTCCTTTCCACAACTCGAAGAATGTAAATATTTCGCCCGTCTTTCTTTCCTTTCTCGACAACCCTGAGGTAAATCCATAACTAGTTTTCTCCAATCTTCAATCGTAATCAGACTAACTCGGTGGTTGCAAAAGAAGCTCAGGTCTTTATAAGGAAGGATACTGGGCCAATGTGTGCCTAAATGATCTAAAGCTAGTTCCAATTGGATGATGATGTTGTTTTTTGCTATTCTCATCAAGAATGCACCCTACAACACATTTTCAACCTTGATTATCCAATAAGCATTTAAAGTATAACAAAACACAGAAAAAAAAATTCAAAATATTATTATATAAATTAAAAACATTGTTCTCGCAAGCACACCTAAGTAGGACAAGTTGTACATATCCTTCACCCAATTCACACCATCATTATTATATTCAATGTGAATCTTTTCTCCTTCACTTCTTTGTACTCTAAGTTTCAAATGGGCCTCGAAACCTTTTTCCGGTTATCTCATTTACTTCTCCTTCACCCACTATGTCACCATCATCATTATAATGAATAGAATCTGTTCTTCATTTCTTGAAATTTCAAGTTTCAAAGTTGGGTCTCTGGAACTTTTTTCAAATTGTCCCATGTTTTTCTTCTCCTTCACCCACTCACCATCATCATTATATTGAATATGAATATTTTCTCCTTCCTTCTTTTTAGCAAGCAATTGAGTTTCAGCACTTTGTCTCTGAGACATCTTCTCTTTTTTCTTCTCTCTATGCATCTACATGACAATAAGAAATATATAATTAGCCTCTCATAATGCATACTTTATATTTACTTCAAGAGTTTAATTTACCCTTTGTTTCTTCTTGTAAAGGCATTCATATTAATTTTGTATCACTATTCTTGCAAATTCCCAAATGATTCAAAATTATGCAATAATAAAATCACTTACAAATATATCTCAATTAAATAAAAATAAATTAATCACAAAAATGATTCCATAAGATCATATGGAGTTTATCAGGTAGCAGAGTTCATGTCTGGATTAGTTCATTAAATGTTATTTATCAATTTTCTAATATGATTTTATGAGTTGTTAGATCCCACCCATCTTACATAAACCTTCAATAGGATTTATATCATATAAAATTTGTATTGATATTAACTAGGTGAGTGATGATTTTATTTTGCCTAATATAAATCAACTTACAAATACTAACATAGACACGATATTTATTTAACTATACATAAATTAATTTTAAATAGAAAGACAGCATGAAATACGGGTGGTAGTTGTATTTGACTAAATTGGCTTAACATGTATATAAAAGGAAAAATACATTTAATATGAATAAAATACAAACATAACGTTGTTTAACATCATACATTTATTAACAACACTTCAAAGTCACACACTTACATATCACTCGCAGTCATAAAGCACTACAAAAAGAAAAGAAAAAACTAAGCATGCCAATATATTTAATTTTCAACCCAAGTCCACCGCACGCACAAATTGCATCACAATCTTCAACTTCATCAAAGGACTTATATCCCATTTGCAAATGGGGTGATGTTCCAATATCAACCATGCTGTCATCATCCTCTATTTCAACACTTCCATTTTGGCCTAGACAATAGGACCATCTTGGATCAACCCGGCCTTTTAGCATAAAATACTATTGGGTTTGTGTTGCCAAAATGAAAGGACCAATATAGTCCTATCTTGCCCAAATCAACTAATGTAAATCCAAGTTCATCAACTCTAATTCATTTTTGTTATCAACCCAATCACACTTGAAAACACAAATATTAAACATGTTATAATCAAGGTCCCATATCTCAGACAACTCCATAAAAAAATGTCACTGAGTACGGATTCTTATCTGCACTCAAGGGATTAAGATGGTCGATGCCACAATACCGATACACCACTATTTTCGTTGGTACGTGTATCATCACGGTCACCAGGCAAGTACTTGACACCGTGTGATATAATGGATATGTATACCAACATGATGCCTTGGTCCTTGTGCCCATTACTTGAGTTCTCTTCATTAAGTTGGTTCTTGCTTTTCATCAAACCTAAATGGTTCCTTGATGTATTAGTGGAATTCAAATTTTATAACATTAATTCAAGTATATATCTTTTTCCTTTATTTTCCTCTAACCGGTAACAAATCTTATGTTCAATATCAGACCACTTCACTCTCTTTGATTGGCAGAGATGTTTGCTTTCTAAGTATTTTATATGTTCACTAGCAAGTAAAAACAAGTAAATTATGGCTTTTTACAAACATTATTTAGAGTAAAAAAAAATTAATGAGTTTATATATATATTTTATCGTGTAAGTTGGACAATGGCTATATTTTGCTTGAGTATAATGATGCTTGCTCCACCAATTTAAAAGTCATGGATATTTGTTGCACGAGCCACCGGGTAAAGGTTTTCCATATTTTATTGTTTTATGCTGTGGGATCACAATTCAACATCGATGTTTTGATAAGTACTCTGGGAACAAAACTCTCACCGACTTCCTCTGCAATGGCACTCGACAATGCACCCATACGGGCGAGTGCGATTTCGAACGCAGCCCACTTTAAGACATCATTATATCTTTCAAGCAGATTCCCCTTGTGGCCCCAGCAAGAGGTGGGTTGTTCTAAATGTGAATACAGTGGAGTCAGGTTCTGACCCTTTAAAAATGGTGATCCTCGCATGCGTGCTCTACCCAAAAAAGCGATTACATATGCACGTCCCCAAGCGGTCAATCATATTACCGTATATATCCAATACTTAAGCCTTGGGCCCATAGCGTACTCAACGTACATACGTATGAATCCAACTATATGATGTTTTAAAATTGTCTTTTATCTGTAGTACATATATTAAGCATTAAAAGAGTTCTGTACATGGCGCAACCACCAAAACCATCCACGGCTTTTTCTTTACAGCTAGATCTCAAGTTGAGCACCGTCCTCTACTTACCCCTCTATTTTTGTTAAGGGGATCAGCAGGTGAGCTAAAGCTGGTGAGATGCCTGGTGGGCTCTCACCACTAGTCAGTTGTGTTCAGTTAAAACACATTAAACAAGTAGCGTCTCTCTTGTGAGATGTCTACATGACCAACTTCGGATCAGAGTCCTCGCGGAAGCTCTCTCACATGCTTTCAAACCTGTGAGGAATGATTAGTAGTTTATTAGTGGACAACTCAGATGAATATATATCAATTGGACGCTCAGACGATTGATATATATTGTTTGTTTGTAGAGGACCCACCTCAGTTGAATAAAATATCGTGGGCGCTCAGGTTAGTGTATCATTATTTGATTTGGACTGCACCTCAAGATTGTTTGTTTAGACTACCCTCCGAGACCTTGTTTCTCTATATACTCATCTCATGCACTAACTCCTGTAATTTCTGGATCAACTGATTATCTTAGATCATCTCTTACTTAGTTCGATTGGATTCTAATCCTTGCAATATATAAACATGAATATATTCGCATAAAAATTAAATCACACAAACATGTTATGTGTTGTCATTTCACGCATCAAAATTGCTCTGCTTGAGCTGTCAACCATTCTAGCTCATTAGTTGATTACTTAGCCCAAACATATTTTGCAATCATATTCTTGAATATTGTTTGAGGAATAGTGAAACCCTCGGTTACTATTCGAAGAATCCTAAATCAACGGTTCATAGTGAACCAGGAAATTCTGACCATTCGAAGCCCGGAAATTCAATCGAAGCGTGGGTTGCTTTGACCATCATTTGTGAGACCCAAATCAGCGAGGTGGGCAACCAGGTTTGCTCCAATACTGTCCCAGTTTTGTCATTGATTATGTTTGGAAGGTTGATCAGCTAACCCTCAAGGCGCAGAACAACCAGAAGCATCGATGAAACACTTCGTCAGATTAAACCCAGTGAGGTTTACCTCAAAGGAGTTTGAAGGAAACTCCTAAATCCGGTACCTGGCATTAGCCCTTTCCGCGTAGAGCATTTCTCATGTTGCCCGAAGGCCAACGTGACGATTGGATCAGTCAAGTATTTTGAAGGTCTTCTCTCTAAACCTCCATTTCAGCCGCCCACTTTGCCGGTCTCCTTTCATTTCCGTTTTCTCGAACGTTGGAAAGACCTTTGTATTGGTGCCGTTTTATTAATCGCTTAATAAATTTAAATTACGTTTCTGTCACTTCATAACCGGGTTTGACGTTATTTGTCTCTGGGCGTTCATTTTAAATCTAATTTATCTGCTCATACCATGTGTTTGTAAATTGCCAATATATTATTACTAGTCGCATCGAAAATGTTTGTATTTTAAACTATGATGCCTCGAAGCGATGTCAAGGCTCCAGTATCTCCGACCAATTACATTTGTTGCAGTGAATTTGAGAGGCGATTTAGGTGTCAGGTTTTATGTAAGTCTGAAAGTCATTCTGGACTTTCAGCATGTTATGTTTCATCAATCAAAATTGCAGATTTTGCTTATATTCCGAGAGAAAATTGAAATTTCTCGGGTCTTACATTCTCCCCCTCACTTAAAAGGAAATTTGGTCAAATTCAGGACGCTATCATAATTACGCGTACCTTATATGCGCGCTCATCTTGTATAATGGTCATTCATTAACATTCAAACCAGTGCATTATTCTAAAACGAAAAGATTGGTACAGCCCATGTATTATTATAAAACAGTTGACTCACTCCATCAGTTATATAGGCTTTCTCTGGCCTCAAGTTATTGTTCATACTTGATCACATTAAAACAATGCGATTATATAAAGATTACCATGATTCTCCAGCCTCAAATACGTGCAATCACCACACATGTTTGGATCTGGTATATATATATCATGAGCATGAGGCGTGAAACACCTCATTTGGACACGACATCTTTGATACTTATGCGTGCCGTTCATCTCGGTATCTGAAGGCCAGTAGCTCGTGATAGCTTCCGCGCTTGCCAAACGATACTCCTGCCAGGTGTGGCACGAAAGGCGATCTGGCCGCAGGCTCTGGGTGAGCGCCGTACGTAAATGCCGACCACTTCTAAAAATACGGCAGCGAGAAAGCAGCTATGGTATCAAACTCGCATTCTCCCTGCGGTGTCTCTAATCGGTCGGGACCCGATAATGGAGCTCTCTTTCCTCTGGTCCAGCGCAGGTCTACATGGCCTCATGCAGCCACTCTAGTTCCATTCGTGCAGCTCGCTGATAACTATTGTTGTGGCGCAGAATTCATAAGGCAATTAATCCTCTACCCTTATGATTGGGACATGTTGTATGCCCTCGCTCACCCATGTGCGTCCGCCTGCATGCTTCTGCCCTTAACGGTATGCTTCAACCTCTCAAACACAATCTTGGCAGTCAATGAATCATCGCTCAATCCATGCCATGCATGACATCCATTACCGGTACCACATTTCAACCAACCTGTGCAATTTCAAAAGAGGTGTCAAGCCTCGACCACCCCTCGGCTCTACATCCTCCGACTCACAGTGTGATAACCCATGTCAAGTCAGGTTTCATCTCGGGCCACATAACTCCTCAAGCACACTTCGGAGCCTCTTACATTCTGAGTTCAACTACAGGTCTTCATTGAGTGGTCTAAAGACAAACTCACCCACACTCACCAAGAGTGGTGAATGACCATAATTCTTTTTACCACAGGCTGAATCCGATCTTCTTGTGCACCTGACAGATGTGTCTGTGTGGCACCAGCCCGAGGGGGTCGCTATAAGCGAGAATCGAGATCTCTCCTCATAATCCGGACCTATCAGGTCAACTCTCACCCACACCCTGGGAAGAACATCTATGCCCAGCTATAAAAGGCCTTAACCTTTAAGCGTCAATGTCGTGTATCAGTATGAAAGCCGGCTGAGGTCTCAATCAGCGACAACCCGATGGTTGTCAACCATATCATCGAAGCGACCTTCAACAACCAATAGGTCTACACTGGGTTACCGCAGCTTCTTTGCTGGCTTCGATCACGTCACAGGCTTTGTTGCTGGCCTCTGACTCATCTGTATTATTGAGTGCCATCTGCGCCAGGAACTAAAGCGGTTTCGACCCCAGTGCCAGGTGTGAAGACCGAGCATCTCTCACGTCTCGTGGCGGGACTGTTATCCACAGTCGCCAGGATCCACGATAAGGAAATCCGTCACAGCCGGGCTCGATCGTACCAGTCTGGCTTCAGTGTGACGAGTCTTACCACTTCTTACATTAAGGAAAGCTAATCCTCCTCTTGTTACCGCACCCATATCCCGGAGTGTTCCCCAGTATCTCGTCATCATCTGTGATTGGATTTGCTTGACCAGCAGATTCGCCTCCGTGGAAATCTACTATCTGCCCGAATGGACAACCAGCCATTCTGAATCCAGTTATGTGTGACCGATCCCGCGAGGACTCATTGTCTCAAGATTGACATTAGGTCTCTCCTGGCGCATCAACGCGCCGACCTTCCTCTGGTCGATAACGCTCACGGTGCTAACACCACGTGTCCCTAATCTCACCTCAATTGTGAACGTACTTCATGGAACCATCTGGTGATGGATGCAGTGTAAAACCAATCATCAGTGATGCTCATTGCTCCAGCTCTGTTGGAGTAGTCAAATATGCAGAAGATAAATTAAGTGATCTGAATGGGGTTGGAACACTATGCATAGAGTCCATGAATAACATTCGCGCGTTAAATTGATCCAAAGGCATAAAAAACAAACTCAAAGCCATAACGCGTCCTCGCGTTGTCTTGGGATATCTGTGCTCCCTAACCTGCCGGGTGATGGTAACGGTGAAGTTATCTTAGAGTAGACTGGCTCCTCTCCAGCGATCAATAAATCAAATAATCTCGATGGCGAACACGTTGGGATCATATGTTTTCAATCCATAACCAATTCACGTTGAAGGTGTTTATATTTGCCGCCTTTAAACGAAGCCTTATGGCGAAATTAACCGATTCTAATAAACCGCCCTTCTGTAATACATGCTGGACTGAGTTCTTTCAACTCAACCGAGTTTTATCTATCAAGTCATGAAGATAAGGGTTAAATAGAATTATGGCAGATCAAAGTACTACTATAAGTGGAGTAGTCAATTGCTCTGCGGAAAAAGCATCACCTCTGCCCACTCTTGAGTGATGATCAATGGTCTCTGTTCCTCTAGGAGTAGGCTCTTCGCCGCCTTTAATATTCCTAACGCAAGGACTATTATATAAATCGAAAATGCAATGTAAATGTTTGTCCCAGAACTACCTCAAGTCAAAGTCTCATGGCCTTGAGCGTTAATCTTCTCACATCTGTCGATAACGACCTTGTACATTTGTAAATGATCATCAAAGGACATGAACTGACCTTGTCTAATATAGTTGTGGTAGTCTCGAGATCTCTAACTGCCCAACCTTGACTATCATTCTTATTCTCGCCTAATCCTGGGGAGAACTCACCTCTGGCAGCTCTCTAAGGTCTATAGAGGTCACTTTTACATTCACCTGTTGGGGACTCCAATTTAGTAAACGCTGAGTAAATTTGGCGTGGAGGTATTCTCCATAACCTCTAACACTTTCTCGATATGCATGAACCAATGAGTGAGTACAGTGGATCTCCTCCCACATTGATCATGGGGATGATCGTCCTAAACCTGCAGGGATTACTAGGATCTTCTTATCTAAGCGCCTGCCGGCTGTGCGATAGCATTGACGTAATACTCTGACCTCATCACCCAATTCTGGCGATCAAACAACGGTGTACGACCCCGGTGCCGTGGGCGTTCTCTGCGTCCTCGCCTCTACTAGCCATTTACCTGATTAACATGGCAACAAGAATGCGTTTAGCTTTCATTTTAGGTCTAACTAGTAATGCGGTCTTTTGATTACTATGGAACTTGACAACCACTGACCCGACCCGTTCATTTCCTAAGTCAGACTAAATTTCAACCACTTTCGATTTATTCATTTTCAATAAGGTTTAAACTTTCTTGTTCATTTCGGTACCCAAATCCTAAAGGTCATAATCCTAACCTTAGCATTCTACCCTTTTCACATATGCATTACACCATGCATATAATTTAGTGCGCAACTACCGGCAGCGATCACCATTTCAAATGGTAGTTAAAATATCTGAGTAGCTCTAAGGCATAAACCACATTGAGACACTAATCATACATAACCCGGTGTATCGCAATCAATTTGCCTTTAAAATATTGTTTTCCATAGAAATTTATTTAGAAAATTTATTTTTGAAAGATTTTATTTTAAATTTTATCAGTGCTATTTGATTTATTTTATTTTTATTGAATTTAAAATATTTTTCAAAATTTATTTTTACAATGAACAATGTTCATTGGTGTTCGGGAAAAAAAAGCGAGTCAAAGCGGATCGAAAATGGTGAGTGCGCAAGGTGCCTTTATGAGACCAGCCGCGGCGCCCGAGCGCGCGTAGCGAGCAGCGCGCGCTGCCGCCCCGGCCGGCCACACCCGCGGCGCTCGCGTACGCCTCTACGCCCGACTTTCGCGCGCCGCTGCGCTCGCGCGCAGCCGCGCTGCGCCCGGCCTGCCGCGCGCCCGCGCCGCACCGCGCTGCGCCTACCGCCCCTGCGCGCCCCACGCCGCCATCTGCGCGCCCAGCGCCACGCCCAGCGCGTCGTGCATTAGCCCGGTGGCGTATTGCAATACAGCAACGCTTTGCCAAATCTATCTGATTTTGTATTGCGACACAATCCGACCCGGCCGGCCTATGTTGCATTTAATTTCCTCTCTCAATACAATGCCTAGCCCACTATTGCTTGCAATACAATCCAAGACCAACAAGCGTGACCTGTCCCCAGGTTTGCTTCCTTCCAATACAAATTGTGCAGTAGCCCACTTTAAATTTTCTGCACTAAATTTTTTTTTTCGTTTTTCATAATAATTACTTTTTTTTTTCATTTATTTCCAGCAGTATGAAAAATCACTAAAATCACTAAAAATCATATTTGTTTTTCAGCGAAAGGCACCTCCTCCAAATAATTATAAATTTATTTTCTTCCATTTTCTTCAATTTACCACTTGTAAAATCTTAGAATTATTTTCTTCAATTCTCATCAAATAAATTTCGTAAAATTTATTTTCAGCAACTAAATTTCTTCTCACTTTCCAACAACCCAAATAAATTTAGAAAAATTTATTTTATTTAATTTTCGTCAGTTTTATACTGTAAAACCTAAAAATTAAATTTCTTCAATTCTCATCCAATAAATTTATTAAAAATTTATTTTCCTTCATTTTCGATTCCAGCTTTGTACACAGTACACTCCAAATATTTTCCTAAAATATTTCCTTAACTCATCTATGTGCTAATCACCAAGCACACAACACTATAACACATCACAAACCATGTTATACACACAATCTCGATTAATTCACAAAATCACCTGAACACATCAACACACGTGCGTAGTGTCTAGTTTTGTCCGTGTGATTTTAAGTATCCGTCTACCAAACTGGCGTCAAACCACACCTAGTGGTGATGTTTTTACATCTCCATGGCTAAGCGGAAATTTTTCTATCTATAGGTTTCCATATGCCTACTGCCACTTTCATACCACCTAGTGGTGATGGATACCAAACAGAGCTCCTAGGTATTCATACCTAAGCTCGATACCAGGCGCGACGCCCAAACCCGGGGGTCCGTTGACTACCCGTCAACCCGCGAAATACAAGTGGATATCGGGTTACCTGACACCACTTTAGAAAATCGGGCAGAGTCTCCTTTGTACGTGGAGCTCTACCATGATCTACTGCATATATCCCAAGCAGTCGATATATGCAATATATGTCCAATATGGCCACTTGGGCCCATAGCGTACTGACATACACATCATAGACTATGAATCAGCTATATGCCCAATGGTTACAAGGTGTATTTTCTTTCTTAAACAATACATATATTAAACGTAAAAGAGTTCTAATACATGTACAACCACCAAGCCACATCAGGCTTTCTTCATAATGAATCTCTAGGACCAATGTCTCTCGCAGCTCACGTGTACTGTGGGGATCCCACGTGGGGTGTTAAAGGCTGATGGGAGAATCATACCCAAGTGGGCTACTCACCACCTAAGTGCAGTGCAATGTTCCAATTTAAACACACATTCAAGCAAATGCATGATCCTACTTGAATGTCTACATGAAGTAACTCGGATCAGAGTCCTCAGGCTCTCACACTCGCCTAAGCCTCGTATGAGAATGATTAGTTTTATTAGTGGACAACCTGGGATGAATATGTATATCAATTGGGCTCCGGCGGCGATATATATTATTTTACAATGGACTACCCTCCAGATGAATAAATATCAAATGGTACGCTCAGGCGGTTATTATATATTATTAATTTGGACTACCCTCAGATAATTTACATTTTAGACTACCCTCAGAACCTTGTTTCTACATACTCATCTCATGCTCTAACTCTCCTATATTCCTAGGATGTTCAGTGCATATGGAATGCATCTTATGCAGTTCAATTCAATCCCAATCACATGCAAATATATAAACATGAATATATTCGCATAAAAATTAAATCTTTAAACATGTTATGTAATTATCATTTCAGCACATCAAAATTAGCTCTCTTGGGCTAATGTTCAAACAATAATTCGTTCGAATTACTTAACCAAACACATAATTTCTGAAAATATATTCTTAAAATGTTGTTTCGGGAATAGTGAAAACCTCGGTTACTATTCTGAAGATCACAAATCAGCGGTTCGCAGTGAACGAAATTCACGCGACCATTCCCGGCTGAATTCAATCAAAGCATGATTTAACACAGGCCATCATTGTGAACCCCGAATCAGCCGTGGGCGACCACGGGCCTCCCATTTTCTCCCAAAAAAATTTTATCAATTCGGTCCCGTGTTTTGGGATGATCAACGACCCCTCACGGCCTCAAACCATGGCTGCTCCCGACAAAACACTTAAAATAGGAATAAAACCCAAGTAGGAGAATCGACCTCAAGGAGTTTGAAGAAACTCCCACTAAATCAGGTACCCACGGGTAGCTGATAAGAGGCATTTCTCCTTCTTGCCCAGGGCCGTAGCGGTAGGATCGTCGTATTTTTTAAGAGAGAAGGAGTCCTTCTCTCTAAAACTCATTCGACCCGCCCACTTTGCCAAGTCCTCCTTTCATTTACGTTTTTCTCATTTTTGTTGGAGAAGAACACTGTAGCCAATTTTTGTTTTATTGTCCAACTTAATAATTTAATTAATTCCCAATACTTCCCTTCCTTTCCCAGTTTTGACATTCGGTACTATCTCGGCCGTTCATTTTCATCATTTATCTACTCATACCACTTATGGTACATGAGTACTTTATTATGTGACTTTGATCGCGCTCGAAAATCGTTCTGGCGCCCGAGCCCGCGATCATAGCGTGCGACTCAATGTCTCGACAAATTCTGAAATTTTACGTGCTAGCTAGATTTGGGCGGTCCAACGGTGCAATCAGTTTAGATAAATACGAGATCTGAAATTAATTCTGAACTTTTAACCGTAATTATAATTTTGTAATCAAAATTACGATTTTGCCCTTATTCCAGAAATTGAAATTTCTCGGGTCTTACAACATCCATCTCATGTACACCGGTCCACATAATCTAACCTCCCTTACCAAATGCACTATTAGATGAAGCATAATGTCAAAGAAGGAAGGTGGGAAATATTTCTCCAACAAACACGAAAATTACCACTATTTCTTGTTGTAGATCATTCAATCTTGACACATCCACCACCTTTGAACAAAGTGCATTGAAGAAAAACACAATCTTGGCAATGGCATATCTAACGCTGCTTAGGCAACACGGATCTTATTGCTAAACGTGGTTGTTGCATAAGTGCATGATAATCATCGTGGGACTTAAGACATTTTGAGCTTTAACTCTTCCGCGGTTCTGAGGTTTCTAAAGTTTGAGCAGTAACCTTCAGGGAACCTTCAGTAAATAAAGTCGCAATGCTATTTTCTTCTCTTCTTTACTTAGAGTATAACATGCGGGGGGAAGATAAGTTCTCTTCAACCCAAACCTTGGTGCTAACTCAGACCTTAATCCCCATTTCAAGAAGGTCTAGTCGAGACTTTCTCCATCGTTTGTTTCTGGAGACATTAAGTAAAGTTCCAATGATGCTTTAAACATTCTTCTCAATGTGCATGACATCCAAGTTATTAATGAATATATATAAAAACTTCAAATTATTCAAAGATCGAAGAATATAGACCTCTTGCTGACAACTTGAATGGGTGGCAAAGGATCCATACGTTTAACCTTTTCTTTCCCCATGAGGTACAAATGGTATCAACCTTTCTATTTCATCTCCGGTAAGTTCTTTGGAGTAGCCTAAACTCTTGTTCACCATTAAATGCCTTCTTTTGCTTTATAAGTGGATGGTTGCATGGAAGAATACTTTATGACCGGTATATGAGTTCTTATTCCCATGTTTTAGCCATTGTGAATTTGTTTCTTCACCACATATTGGACATGCATAATATCATGGTAGCCTGGCCGAATAGTTTCCATATGCAGGAAATCATTAATTGTCCATAACAAAATAGCCTTTAATGTAAAGAACTCTTGTCATGGGCATCATAGGGTTTCCACCCCACCTCCCATAATGTTTTCCGTCGTCCACTAGCGGTGCGAGTATATCAATATCCTTTACCCGAGTTCTTGGGAGTCACGATATTAGCAATGATAACATCATAAATTTCCTCTTCATACATAGCCAAGGGGGAAGATTATAAGTTACAATGAGGACAGGCCAACAACTATGCTTACTGGTCATGTTTTGTGAGAGTTGATATCTGTGAAATACTTCAGAGTCTAAAAGGTTTCTCTGATAAAAGCAAATTCGGTCCACTGATTGGTTCACTGATTTGCCATGTTGGAGTATCAATGGGTGTCGAGTTTACCATTATTTTCTCTTCCATGTGCATGCCATTTTAAGTCTTTTCAGTTTTGGGGAGATTGAAACATCCTTTTAAACCTAGGGATAGGCGGAAAATACCTAGCAACTTTGAATCTCTTGGTATTTCTCACCCTTGCCTTGTTTTCCTTCCACCTTGACATTCCACAAGTAGGACATGAAGATAAATCCACGAAACTTATTCCTATAAAGTAATATGCAATCATTAGGGCATGCATGTATCTTTTCATATTCCATTCCTAATGCATTCAATGTTTTCTTAGCCTCATACATTGATAATGACATCTCATTGTTCACAGGAGCATATCCCTAATATTTGGAGCAAATCTGAAAAGCTTTTATCTGACCACCCATATCGTGCCTTCACATTGTACAATTTAACTAATGCATAAAGCTTTGTGAATTTTGCACAACCGGGATACAAAGGCTTTTCAGCATCCTCAAGCAATTTTTTGAATGAAATTGGGTCTTCCATGAATTCATCTTTCATAGCATGAATCATTTCTACTGTATTGCCAACATCACTATAATTCACCGTATCATGAAATTGGGTCATTTCACTTGATTTTGTACTAGTAGAATATCTTCCTCCCATACCAATACCATGTACAATAACTTTGGTCAAATACCATTTGAAAACAAGTGTTCGAACCTTGGTAGGTGTATGATAAAAACAAGTTCCCACATAAACACAAGGGACAACGAATGACACTTTGCTTTGGACAATGTTGTAATGCAAAATTAATGAAATATTCAACACCTTCTTCATAGTCCTTTGACCTTCTATCTTTAGACATCCAACTTCGATCCATTCTATTATTTGGAGATACACAATCAATTAAAAAAAATGATGAATTCAATATTAGAATTTATATACATATTGTATCTTGCTAACATTAGAATTTAACAATCTATACTACATGTCTTATGTGTTCTTCCTTCAACTTCTTAGTGGATGGTTGTTCTATCCCATATAGGAATAAATAATTCTAAGTGGAGTTGTCATTATATTTTTATTTCATGATTGAAAAATTTGCAGCGGTATTTCCCCATAGTTCTTCAAGTACACAAAATGGGGGAGCATATTATCTAGCAACTTCTCCAATTATGTACCCGAAGAACAAAGGAACCACTATCAAAATTTCTAAAAAAAAAGAACCAAGCATAATAGAGAGTAACTTGGAAGGTATTATGTTTCCATATGTGTCAATCGGACAATTCAAACATCATTGTAGAAAAAAAAAAGGTTAATTACATGCTAGATAAATTTAAAATTTAAATCTTTGCGATCCAATTTAAGACAAGTTTGCAATTGGAAAATTATTATTGGAAAATTCAAATTAGTATTTTAAATTATAAACAAAGTGGAAATATCCATTTTAGAAAAACAAAAAAAATTACAGCAAAATATTATGTCCGCTCATTTCTTAATTGTTATGACGGTTAATAGAGAAAATAAGAAATAATTTTTAATTGAATAATGATTTTATATGCTAGTATAAATTTATTTGAATTGTGTATATAAAAATTAGTAACTTAAAATTATATAAATTTTCAGTATTTTTAAATATATATAATTTCTTCATTTTCCATTATAAAATAAGCTAAACATAAGAAAGAAAAACTTTTATTTAGCATTCTTTTTATTTGTAATTTAACTAATAAAATCATATGTCAACAATTAGAAATAATATTAATAAATTTAGTATATTGAATATTATGAATAATATTTAAGAGTTTATAGATATATTTTATCATTTTATTTTGTTTTCCTATAATTATACATTTAGCTTATGTCATTAACTCAATCCTAATGGGTGTATTTGTGGGCCTAGTTAGCTCACATTTGCCATAATTGCACCAAATAAAAAAAATATGTTATCCTTAAAATTGTGAAAGAAAAAAATAAATTAAATAAGAAATAAATATAATATTATCACATATAAACATGAGTCCAGATTTGTGGCTACTATTTCAAAATTTTAGCATATTGGAATTAATATGTATATAAGAGAAGCTACTATCTGAGTCGATGACATTTACACTAAAATAAAGCCCATCTATTTATCACCAAACAACTTCGACCACTATCCAAATGCTTGATATTTTTTCCTTAAAAAAAAATGATACTAATAAATATAGTTCCTTTGTTGAATATAAAGAGAGGTACAAGATACGAAATAGATAAAATAGAGAAATACCTTAAAAAGTTTTCCTTTAAACTTGTCTTCTAGTGACTAAGAAATTATAGAGATAAACTCAATGTTAGGAGGACCTGCATTTTCATTACTATCAGACAAAATTTTTTTTTTTAACTACAAACAAAAGAAATGAAATGGAATTTCCAACTACACCTTGAAAAAAAAAATATGATTGGAGCAATACAAGAATCTCTTAAATCTTTGACTAGAAAATGAATAGGGAGGTGGAAAAGAAAAATCCATGGACAGTAATGAACATCATCTATGGCATTTAGTGTGAAACGAGAAGAAAGAATTTAATTAATGCATTCAATCCAATTACAATGCTCCATGCATTTCTCAACCGTTTACTTCACATGGCCCGAGCTATAGATTTCTCGACAGCCCAACTCTCTCTCTACACCACCATAGTCACGGTGCCTTAGCCTTAGCCTTGAGACCTTGCCACACACTACCTCTTCCCTTAGGTTTTCCTCTTCTTTTAAGAAAAAGGTCTTATAGACACAAGTCTTCTCTTCTGACTCACCGCCCTTTTTATACTAGATAGCAACCAACATTGACTCAATTTGTTAGACTTGAAGATAACTGCCTTATCTACACATACAACCCTCTAGCAAACTCAAATCTCATTCTAAAACCCAACCAATTGACTAGTATTACAAACAAGATAAGGATCAAACTTTATAAATTCTAATCTGAAACCTTTTAAGAAGCAAAAAGTTTAAGGAAAATTTCCTAAAAAAATGATCTCTTTCATCTAATTCAAGTGAAACAAAAAAGATTCAATGAAATATATATTAATATATATTTGCTTTTTCTTGAAAGTATTCAAGCGTAGATATGCTTGAAGTTGCAAAACGACACCATGGAAAGAGAAGCGAGAATCAAGAGAGAGTGAATGATTTTACCGGAGAAAACATGTTTGGATGAGAATATCATCTTTGTGGAAAGGGTTGTTTCAAGAATGTTGGTGGGAAGGGTTGTTTCAACAAGTCGAGTACCTAGAGAAATGTTTGGATGAGAGTAGAATTTTTGTGGGAAGGGTTGTTTGGGCAATGCTGCAAACCTACGGATGAGAGTGGAATTTTTGTGGGAAGGGTTGTTGGGCAATGAGCCTCTTTGGGTGAGGGAAGGGTTTGTATAGATACATAGATGGGAGTAATGCATCATTATCACTATTGAAAAGACTGCACAATGGCATGATAACTTCCTTTTGACTTTGGAATTATTTTGTATTTTTTTTCACAAAAAGCTTTTCTAATCTATCTGAGTTAGTTTTATGAGAGTTTATAGGGATAAATTTCATTGTCCCTGTTCATGCTAGCTTGGCATGGGCCTTTCTCAAAATAAATGTATATAATTTTTTGAGCTTGAAAGTTCTAATTTTTCAAATTTATTTTTACTTAAAGTTCAAGTTGGATCAGAGTTTTTAAAATTTTGTTTTAGCTTTATTCTTTTATTTTAAATAATGTTTATTTTCATTTAAGTATAAAAAAATACATAAATGGCGTCTATTTTCTAACGTTTTTAAGTGAAATTTATAGAATCAGGTGTGACAAAAGTTTACTAATTAAAGAATAAACAATTACTAAAAATCTATATAATTTACTTATTATTTATATGAGATATATTATTTTAAAAATAGAGGTGAAGAAATTTAATTTTTAAGGTTTTACAGTGTAAAACTGACGAAAATTAAATAAAATAAGCCACTACAAAATTTATTGAGTTACTGTTGGAAAGTGAGAAGAAATTTTAAAGCCAAGAAAAATAAATTTTACTAAATTTATTTGATGAGTGAAGAAAATATTTTCTATGATTTTACAAGTAGTAAAAATTGAAGAAAATGGAAGGAAATAAATTTTATAAATTTATTTGGGTGGAAAATTTTTCGATGAAAAAAGCGGAAAAGAAAATAGAATTTTATAAATTTATTTGGTTATGAGGTGAAAAATAATTTTCCAAGGTTTTTATATGGGGTGTAAAAATTAAGAAAATGGAAAAATAAATTTTAAATTTATTTGAGTGTTAAAGAATGAAAAAAATGATTTTTAGTGATTTTAGAGATTTTCCAATTTAAAATAAATGAAAAAAAAAATCATTTATAATGAAAAAGCGAATTTTTTTTTGAAGCGAATTTTGATGGCCTCTTTGCCCATTTGTATTAATGAAAAGGAAAATTTTGTATTGCAAGGTTGGTTGTGCAACTTAAAGAACGAAAGTGAAGTGTATTGCAATACAAGTGGCCCCTTATTCACGAGGCAATAGTGGCCCAAGTTGTTGTAATGCGGGAAATTTGGTTGGGGGCTTCGTTGTGTCCTTGTCTGATTCTTTGTGTGTGTGGCGAAAGCGAACTTGGCTTGTATTACTGTCGATCCTTGTGCCTGTGCGAGTAAAGTAGGCGGCCCAGACGGCGGCCCAGGCGCGCAATTTGGCCAGCGCCACGAAGGCGTCTTGTCAGACTCGCCCAGTGGCGGTTCAGGCGCGGCGGCGGAGTCTTTGACGGCGGGGCGCGCTGCGGCGAGGCGTAGCGGCAACGGTAGCGCGGGCGGGCCCAGCGCGGGGAGGGCGTGGCGGCGGTGGCGTTAGTGTGGGCGCGTGGGAAGCGGGCGGCGGTGCGCGAGCGCCGCAGCGGGCCTTGAGCGAAGTGGCCCGAAGCGGCGGCGCGGCTGTGGCCCATTTGAAGCGCCTTGACTTTGGCGTGGCGGCCTTGGCGTGCACTTTCGGTGCGCACGACTGTTTTTAGCCCGGTTGACTTCGGTGTTTTCTTGAGTCAAATTTTTTGGACATTGTTAGTAACGGTTCATAGTGCTTGTTAAATCTCGAAAACCACAGAAAAAAATATTTTTTAAAAAAAATATTTAAAAATCAAATAAAATCGAATAAAATTTGATAAAATTTTCAAAAATAAAATTTTTGAAAATAAAATTTTATTGAAAACAATATTTAAATGCAAAATTCATTAGCATTATACTGCTGAGCTTTGTATGATTAGTGTCTCGAGGGGTAGTAGCATGCATGAGAATCTTGTATTAGTTTAACTCTTAGTTTGAAAGCATGATTCTTGCTGATGGTTGCGTGGAGAGTTATATGCCTGTGGTGTGATCATTATGGGAAAATGGTAGATAAGGTTATGGATTTAGACCTTAAGGATTTGGATATTGGAAATGAGCAGAGAGCATAGAACCTTCTTGAATTAAATAAAGTTGGTGGTTGGAATTTAACACCACTTAGGAAATGAGCAGGTCGGTTCATGGTTTGTCAAGTCTATTAAGTAATCGGCATGCGCATTACTAGTTAGGCGGAATGAAAAAATATTAAATAGTGCGGTTGCCATGTTAATTGTACTTAAATGGCTGAGTAGGACGAGGGGCTTGTCAAAGGCGTCCACGGGATCTTGATCGAGACACACTTGGTATTCGATAAGCAAGCCTTTCTGAGGCTATAGGTAATGCAGTGAAATTGCTATAGCACGGGCTGGTATAGCGAGTGAACGGGGAGATCTAGTAACCTCGGAGGTTTAGGGCGTATCATCTCCAGAGCATTCACGGGGAAGAGATCCGATGGTGGTGTAGCGGGTGAAGCGGGGAGATCTAGTAACCTCGAGGAGAGTTTAGGACGTATCATCCTCGGAGCATTCCACGGGAAGAGAATCAGGTGTTGGTAGACCATTGGTTCATGCGGATCGAAGAGTGTTAGAGCATGGAAGTTACCTGCGGCGCGACTTGGATTAGACTAGGCTGCGTTCTAATAGAGAATGAGACTGAATATGGTGGAAATGGGCAAGGACCTCTAGAGACCTTCTGAGGAGCCGTAGTACGTGAGTTCTCCCCTAGGGACTAGGGCGAGCATCGTCTGATATGTCGAGTTGTGAGTTAGAGATCTGGGGGCTCTACTTGCGCAATGGACTGAGTTTTGGACATGTAGAAGGTTCGATGTCATCCCCAGGATGGATTATTGATAACCAGGTCGTTATCGATTGTGAAGCGTAGGATGAGTCACACTTTACACAATGTGTGTTTAATTTGAACATTGCACTACACTTGGGTGGTGGTAGCCCGCAGGGCGATTCTCCCTCTTGAGCTTTAGCTCACCCGTCGTGTTACCTTTTACGTGAGGTACATGGAGCGTGCGACGGCTCGATCTGAGGGTTATTGTGAAGAAAATAGGGATGTGGCTTTGGTGGTTAATACATGTGAGTAGAACTCTTTAAGTTTAATATACGTATTGTTTAAGAAGTAAATATTAACTCTTGTAACTATTGGGTATATAGTT
Source organism: Tetrastigma voinierianum (assembly GCA_016808115.1). NCBI lineage: Eukaryota > Viridiplantae > Streptophyta > Magnoliopsida > Vitales > Vitaceae > Tetrastigma > Tetrastigma voinierianum. Next base: position 90,997 of record JAEQBH010003546.1, read on the forward strand.
GGTTTCATAGTTGGCATGTACATTGATGCGTTTATGGGCAGTAGCGTATTGATTATCTGGCCATATATTGGGGCCCCGTTGGGACACGTAAATGCGGGTTTATACAAGTATTGTATTTGGGTAAACTCAGTACAAAGAGCTACGGGTTTTCAGTGGTCGTCGGGTAACCGGGCCTTCCATATATTCGCGGGTTAGCGGGTAGTCAACGGACCCTCGGGTTTTGGGGCGTCATAAAATTATTTTAATAAAGAGAACTCCATTAAGGATTATGTGCCTAAACATATAGAAATTTAAATGGTCAGAAAGCGGTAACATGATACTACACATAATTCTTATTTGTATAAGGATAATTTGGGTAGGGGTATAAACGAGTTAACCTACTTAATCTCAACTAGTAGAAACTTCGAATTTGATTGAGACTTAATCGATTCTAGTTGACTCGGTAGCTTATCAGTCAGTTCGAATATCACAATACTATTGCTCACGAGTTTAATCTAGCTTTACCATTATTAATCGAGTCTATTCGAGTTAGTATAATTATTTATTAATTTTTAATTGATTCGAGGCTTTGTCAGTTGAGTTCAGTGAATTCGTATTTTCTAGTCAGAGTTTCTATCATTTGCAACCAAAAATTTATCGAATTCAAAGTCGAGTTCAAGCTTCAAATTTTTTAATCGAGTTGAGCTCGAGTTTGGCTCTGTATCGACTTGACTCAACTTGATAAAACCCATAAATTTGGGATACATTGTGGTTCACTTAGAGGAAAGTTTCTACTTCAAATGCTAGATGTTTATTATTATTATTATTTTTTAATTATTTCAAATATTCACAATTCAAACATATCGATCCTTAATTAATTTTCATTTTTATCATTCTAATTTATATGTCTCTAATGATTAAACATTATCACTAATTGAGAGTGAGCATAGCCTTGTTCAATATGAAGTTATCAAGGTACAAAGTAGTTGAGTAGAACAGTTAATAAGACTCATTTTACAATCTTTGTATGTTGCAGGAAAATTGGGACTACAAGAGCAATAGTTTTATATATATTTTTATCTTAAAAAGTTTAAAACCAAGAATTAACATCTTAAAAAATTGTTACGATGTTTAGTTGTTCTATTTTTTTTTACATAAGAATCAAATAGAGCAATTATTTCAATATGAATTCCATTGTTATATTTATAAAAATTTTTTGTAAATGAATACTAAAGTTGGAAAAATTGTTCTTGTATAAATATTATTTCAATTTATGAATATAAATATTGCTAAAATAACTTTTCTTTTGGGTATTTTGAGGAAAAAAGAAGATTGTGGTAACAAAGAAAGGTCGAAAATTAAATAATGATATAAACGGATTTTAATTTATGTGGATGGACTTATATCCTTATTTTATTTTTTAATGAATTAACTATATAAATAAGAATAAATATATAAAGGTATTTTCTTCTTACATCCATTGGTTTCTAGAAAATTTAGCGAAGGAAAAGAAAGTGAAACATGAGTGTGATAGTCTTAAATGTGTAGATGGTTTCTTTTTTCATTTCCTACATTTCTTATTACCAATTACATGGTTTTAATTTCAAATTTTTAGCATTTGGTTTTTTAGTTTTATAATCAACTAACTAGTTTGATTTTATTAAAAAAATTTCAAGAACATGAACTCCAACTTAGGAACAGAAACGTCTTAGTTTTGTTTATTAATAACCAAACTTTGCTTCTCATATTTAGTTGCTTTGCTTGAGAATGAGGAATATTACATGTGTTTGTGAATATTCTCTTTTGTTATTGAATAAAAAATTCACTTGTGGTGGATGTATGTTGCATTCTATGAAAGACAAATGGTGATTTAAATATAATGGTAAGCGTAATAGTGTGAATGGTCAAACTTTCTATTTAACCATGAAGATACTTACACCAAACTAGGTTTTACCATGAAGATGCTTACACCAGACCAATTTGTATTTTAGTGATAGATTTCTAATTGCTTTTAATTATTTGTTTTACCCATTTTATGATATTTTGAAGATCATTTTAAGTTTAGCCGTGTTATTTTCTTGAGTAACACAAATTTGTAATGGTCATAGTCAACTTGTGTAAAAAAAATTTATTTCGGGATAAATTTGTATTTTCATGTTGAGCTTGTGAAGCACAAGTTTTGAAGTTCATTAAAACATAAGAGAAATCTTGGATCACGTTTTCTTTTGATGGCTATATCACAATTAGGCGATAAAATTTGACATGACTTGTGAACGACACTGGGTGTGACACCCCAAATCAGGGGATCCGTGTGGCCAATCAACGTGGAGGAATTTGTAAAATGTAATTAGCTAAATTTTAAATCTTGGCTCGACAAATTCAGACCACCCGATCTCCATAGATCGTTGAGAGAAGGAAGAACTTTTCTCCTCTCACTCTCTCACGTCTGATAGAAGAATGGGAGAAAATTACGATTTTGTGTTTTTCTTCCTCTTTTCCACTTTGTCAGTTTCAAGCATAAGTTGGACGTGAGGCCCACTGCGCCACCGTCCACTGACTACGTCGGGTTCGTTTTTGTCACGAATAATTTTATTTCGTCAGTTCAATTTATTTTAAATGAACTTAACTTTCAGTATTTCATAACTTTGAGATTTTAAGAAAATCTAGTTCACAGAGTTACTAGATACATAACTAAAAAATTCATAAGAATTCTCTTCCTAGAATTCGTGAAACTTTTACGAGTTACTCGTTTTTCGTGAGGCAGTTCAACGGCGTATCAGTTTAGGTCATCGAAACTCTAGTAAATTTTCTAGGCTTCCCTGAGCCATTTTAGCAATTCATTATTTATTTATTTATTTTTTTACTTTTATAAAATTTTAAATTTTTCGAGGTTTTACACTAACTCGACACGATTCTTCGGGTTTAGGTTGAGTATAATCGATACTTGGTCAAATTCAAGTTGAATCACATAACAGCAATAAGCAGTTATATTCGTGTCAATCCATAAAACACAAATTTGACCCATATTAATCAATTTAATTATTATATTAATTAATATTTAACCTGGAGTAAGCCTATTATATATATATATATATATATATATATATATATGCTATATATATATATATATTATTTATTATTTAAATATTGATGAATTAGCCAATAATTTATGTTATTAGATTACCAAATTAATAAAACATGTTACATGTATCATTTTTACCTTATTATTAATTGGGGCTTGTTTGAATTTATTTATTTTTAATCAGTTTTATTATTTGAGTCGTGTTCGGGTTGATGAATCTAGTAAAGCTATTATTGACACGACCCAAACCGCAGTTTGCGAATTACCACCCTTATTCACAACCATTCTATATCTTTGATTTTTTAATCCTCCCGGTAGTATAGGATGAAATGGTCTGATGATAAGAAATCTTTAATCGATTGGGAAATTTATAATTATTAACCATCACTTTTCCTACTTCATTTTGCAATCCCGCCATAATATACATATCACTTCTGACAGAAGCCGTGGAGGACAAGTCAATCAGATAAAATGTCGGACCACCTAAATGACTTGTCTATGAAAGTCTCGATCCACCCCAAGCCATTCACAGTATATTCTGGAGTCCACTGTTTCTCTGTTGAAAAAATCGAATTAAGTCTGGTCCACCTATTTCCTACATTGAAAAATCCCATAGTTTGAAGGCACTATATTCACATCCTTGCTTTACAAATTTACTGTGAATCTCATTGATTTAAGTGGAAACGGATCGAAGTGAGGTGGGAGCGATTTGGTATGTGACATGGGCATCATTTCTGCAGTTGGTTAGTAATATGAGTCTGAGTTTTCATATTGAAGATCCTGCTTCCGGATGCTTTATGGGCGACCATGCAAGCACGTGGACCTGGTTGGGAGAAAAGGCGAAGGGGAGGAGGGAACATGGGAGAAAAAGGAAAAAAAAAAAAAAGAAGTGATTTTCTGGTTTTTAGCAAACCAAAGGAGACAGAGCGGAGGTTACACTCATTATTGCGGGGAGGGAGGTGTTGTGAAGGAGGTGGTCGGGAGGAAATTTGAAGGTGAGAGCGCGAAGAGAAAAAGTCGGGAGAAATGGACAAAGGAGGAAATGAGTAAAGTGCACAAAGTTTATCGTTCCTAGAGGTTGATTTTATGAGAAAGGAAAATTTACAAAACGAGCATACTCACTATTGAGAGGAAGGTTGTCGATGCTCCAGCGAGTTTATGTGTGGTATTTTCTTATTAATTTACTTTCTTCTCTATTGATTTCTGAGCATTGTTTGATTGTGCCTTTTGAAAAGGCCTTTCCATTTTCTTCACAGCTAGCCAGGCAAGCAGGCAAAAACGTGAATTGGATTTTATACTTGCATACCTCCTTAAATCACTCTTACTAGCTTTGTTTTTTGGCAATGTCTTTTGCCGTCTCTTTTGAGGGTCGAGTCCTTTTTGTCTCCTTATTTTTATATTTCAAAGTTATCATACCTTCTTCCCCATTTGTTTCCTTTGGGTCCATCTCATTTATCTCTAGTTACATGAAATGATGGTGATAATGCTCCTTTATGTTTCTTTTATTGGAGTTATAAATTCTAAAAATGGTTACCAATCTTCTTTGGCGGAGTTTAGGAAGATTATTGGTAGATATTGGTCCAATAATATTACTGCGAAGAGCTAAAGATTGCAACTTTATAAAAAGCTAGGACATGGAAACATATTGAATTTGTATTCTACGGTTTGGTAAAATCCTTGATTTCAAAATTTTGTTTTTATTGTTTCACTTATTTTTAAGCATTCATGTATATGATTAACCATGGATAAGTATATATGTCTATACATGAAATAAAGAAACACAGTTACGTTGCGATCTGAATTATTGGAAATTGTGGTGATTGAAACCCTTTATGGTCATACCATGGCGCATGAGTTTATCAAAAATTATAATTGATAGTCTTAATAACATTTTGAAGGAGATTTTTTTAAATAAATGATTTTCCTATCATTCTTCATCTAATTTTAATTAAGCGCAATGACATGATTATACCTTAAACAATAATGTAAAGGAATATTTATATTATTTTCTCACCACCTTATTTTCAATTATTAATTTTCTCTTGGGGAGTTCTTGGGAAATGGATGATGATATTTAATATTTCTTTTTTTACCTAAATCGAGCATATGTTTCTGTTACATTACTATTTGCCATAATGTTACTAATTGGTTAACTTTGGTGATTTTGCTTACTTGAAAACTTTTATTTTACTTTATCATAGTGTGGATATCGCCGGAAACTTCTAGTGCTCTAACTTGGCTGTTGTTTTGATCAATTTTAATAGACTTTTAACACTCTTTTCATCACAATGTAGGTTGTAATTAGAGGCAATAGGCTGATGTACCATTTGATGTGCTTTTTCTATGAGGTTAGACTCATATCTTGTAGCATCTATGGCTTATCATTATATGCTTCAATTGGAAATTTCTTGCCTAATGGTGTTCATATATATAGTTGCACATCTGCATTGATCTGAAAGGTCATAATACTCTCTTTTCTCTCTTATATGGAAGAGGCTCCTTTCCATCTTGTATTCTCTACTTGTTGAAGCCCTTCACCTTTTTGTATCCCATGGAGTTACCATTCATATGATCATTTTTAGAACATATAGAAAGTAGGTTTCCTACAGAGAGACAACAACATTTCCTATATCTAAAACTTCATAACCATGCCTCAGCGCTAACTTGGTGTCTCCCTTTATTGCGAATTGATGGTGAAAGTTATCTAGATTCAGTGCAATATCATATGATCGAGTTCCAAAAATTTACTCAATCTGACTCTCAATCTTAAGTTGGCCGAGTGCATTTTATTTCATAATTCTTCGTGTACGAAGCAATAATGTTGGTTGAGATTTAAGAAATTTGGTTAAAGACAAAATTAGAGAAGCTGGTTAGAATATAGATGTGGGTAGGTTCCAGTGGTGCCAAACACACTTCTGAAGTGATCATTGATTTAATATCTCACCTACTCTAAAAATCAAATAATTTTATCATTTCACACCCATTGAAAATTTCAAGATTTAGAATTGGCTCAGATGTACCATTCATCTTTTCTTGGGTTCTTCCTTTTTCATTTTTTCTTGATATTTTTATTGTAAATTTTAATATTAGTCATTGTACTTTGATTTTTTATTTTTTATTTTAATTTATATCTTCATGGGATATGTGATGACTTTGCGTATTGTTGTGTGTAGCGGAAAAAGAATTTTCTTCTACCATGTGCATAACTCAATTGTTATCCTAATTCCTATCTTATGTATATATACACACCGCGTCAGGAGTATTGAAGACAAACACATGTGGTCATGTCTCGATGAGAGGTGCAACTTAAGTGAGTGAACAAGCATGACTTATCTGAAATGTTGGCATAATTGGTTCGAGGTATTCTTCTTAGCATTAAGTTTTTCCAAGAAAAGTTTGGTAGATATCGACACTCACCATAAGGGAAAAAATCCATACCATTTTCAAAGTTAAGGCCCATTTGACACTTACTTTTTAGAAAATAGAGTTTTTTTTAAAACATGATATGAAAAATTGTTTTTAAAAATACGTTTTGAAGTATTTTTATTTATTTTCTATGATTTTTAAAAACATAAATAAACAATAATTTTAAGAAATACCTTAAAACATAATATTCCATATTCTCAAATAAATTTTCATTCTACAAAACATTTGAGAATTATTTTTAAAAATCATTCTAAAAATGTTTTCCAATGCAACCTTGCCTCCATTTCAAACAAAAACACGAAGAAGGTTTGGATAAGGTTGTGTTCAAATTAAACTTTTGCTCAAGTGAAATGTGTTTTTCATGGTTCAGGTGTTCATAATATATGAAATTTGAATGTCATGGATATAATAGGATTATCTACATATGAGGCATAAAAGATCGGGAAAAGGCTAATGTCATCATTGATGTATTGGTAATGCATCACGAGACTTCATAAGTGGCTAAAAAAGTATAATTCAATAGTGGCAAAGCCACCATATATACCCCCTCAAATTTTTATCCTCAATTTTTATATACCATGCCCCATCCCCCTTCTCCTTATCTATGATGTGTTATTGAATTATATTTTTTTATCACCATGGTGTGCCATTAAAATTATCTTGTTTTATAAATTTTTATTCAATAATCCCATAACCTTTGACTCCATTTGGAACTTGAAAGTGTTATGGAAAGAAAAAAATAGTGTAATTGATTTTTTTTTTTTTTATGTTTGATTTCATTGTAGAAAATATAAAGAAAAATCAAATATTATAAAATATTCAAATTACATACATTTTTAATTTTCTTACTCTTTAAATGATAGAGAAAAATAAATAAAATGAGTTTGAATACACATATATAATTAATTCATTAAGTTTAAACCTTTTTTTTTCTTATTTTTTTCTTCTCTATTTTCTTTCTTTAGTACTTTTCGGGGTTATAAAAGGACCCTAATGATCCAATAAAACTTTTCCCAAAAAATTTTAATTTCTACAATTAAGATATCCGAGCCAAGCATAAGTTATTATACCAAAAGCTCAAACTACCAAGTTACTGGGATCATGTTAATGTAATACAAAACCTTCACATATGTACCATTTTTAACTTAAAAAAAATTCAATTTAAAACCACATCATTACCTTTATCGATCATTTATCATATCTTCTAAAGTACTTTGGTAACCTAATGTTAAGAAAACCTAATCTCAAATCTAAGGAAGCCTAATTAAAAGAAAAAGATAACTTGTTATTTGGTTATCTATTTAAAAATTATTAAGAATGTTACATGAATAAATTATATAAATCTATATTTTATTCATTTTTAAAATTATTATTGATAATAATTGTTCATGTTTAAATTTAACATTCTTATTGAATAACAAATTTGTTGTTAAAGTTTCGTATTATCATTATTTTCTTATTAACATTAAAAAAACATTATATTCTTAGTTAATATTATATTTTAAATATATTTATAATAATATTATTAAATATATTGGAATATGTTTTGTAAAACCGAGAAAATTCATTTTTTTTTAAAGAGTAAAGAAGCGGTAATTTAGGTTGAAAATCAATTTTAGATCTCGGATGTAAATGGACTTATTGTTGGAATTATCTCGCGAGAAATCTAGCTATCGGCCAATTTCGAGGCGATTAATTTCACATTTTTCGAGCACGAAGAGTCGCAGTGATACTTGACACTTGTTGCAAACTCTTGTATAATAATATGGGAAGTTGTATGTTTGTAAGAAAAATATAAATAAATGAGTCCCTATGAATGGGATTCGACGGCGTGGACATCGGATATCCGGCCCGCGAATATTCTTTGTCGTCCGCATTTTATTGTCAGGCTGGTTATCTGTTTTGATATATTTTGGTTTATAAAAAGGGTTGTATATCAAACTCTTGTATAATAATATGGGAAGTTGTATGTTTGAAAGAAAAATATAAAGAAATGAGTCCTTATGAATGAGATTGATCAACGTGGACATCGGATCCTCCAGGCACCCACGATATTCCGCGGGTTGACGGGTTGTCAATCGGACCCCCGGGTTGGGGCGTCAAATCAGAAGTGGTAATTAATGGTTTTCTGGAGAGAGATTGTGGCCTGTGGGTGTGGGTGGTTCAAACAAGAAGGAGTCAAATGTATCTCTAATAAGAGACAAGTTGATCACATATGGTAAATTCGGAGAGATAAACATGAAGGAGAGTCGACAAGGGTCATGTTCCACCTCTAATTAATGGTTATCGGTCAGGACCTCAATTTATTTCTCATTCCTTCTTACCCTCTTTTTGTTCCTTATGGTATCACACACCTCTATCATAAGATAGAAATTTTAAATGCATTTGAATTTAACAAAAATAAAATAAAATAAAGTTAAATCACAGATTTAGTATGATGGATTTTATTACCAAAAGTATTAAAAAAATCTTTTTTTAACTAAGTGAATAGAACCTTTTAAAAAAAACTAAGTGAACAAGAAAATAAATTGAATTTGCAATAATAATTTTTATAAATATGAATTAATATAAAGAAATACAAATGGTGTGTAATCAAAGGGTTTACTTGTAGGAAGCAACTAAAATTACTGTTTTATTCATTTTTTCATTGGATAATATAAAACAAATTCATGATCTTAAGAACATTGTGATCGGGTGAAATTTGATATACAATTTTTGTGTGTCTTCTCTTATTTTCAAAACTAATTGTAAGCGTATTTCTTAAAACAATCAAAGTTTGACATTTTTAAGTTCTTATTGTATTAAAATACTATAGCCAGAGAATTTTCATAGTGTATGGTTGTACCAATGTATCTAATGAGAGGAAGCCATGTTACATCATTATGTTTTAAAATGTAAAAAAATAAAACTTTGTGATAACTTAGAATGAACAAATAGGCATTCAAAAACACAAATCAAAACCTAACAGAAATCTATCAAAAAACAAACAAAAAATAACTCTCCTTGAATGGAAAAATCGAAGAAAAAAAATGTCTTCAAATTCTTTGTAGATAGGTTTGACTTTACAAAGAATCGAAAGAAAAAAAAAATGTCTTCAAATTTTTAACATTTACTAATATAATAACTTGATAAATTTATAGATAAGATCTTATATACTTTTAATTTATTTATTAAGATAGTTGTTGCCAACCTAGGTTGAAGAATGTTTTAAATATATATTAACTTAACATTTTCTATCAAAGGTTGTATTATTAAATTCAAGACACTTCTAGCAATTTTATATATGTCATTGTTGCTAACTTATAAGTTTTGAGGTTGCATTACCATAAGTCATGGAATAATTAGTAGAATTCACATATGTCATTATTAAGCTAGCTTAAGTTTTATATATTTATAGTTGGTCATTTGAATAAAATTATTGACATATGTGCTTTATATCAAGATAATATATGTCAACAATGACTATTTTCTTGTAGTGACTTGCGTCTTAAGCTACGCTTAGTGGGAACATATAAGCAGTAACCAATATGATAATCGTCATCACAATCTTTTACATTTACTTTTCCTTATGCATATAACGAGAAACTGTTCGTATGTGACCCCAGCTTTCATATCATATTACAGCGTGTAGGTTTAATCGCTTTTAGATTCAGTATCATTATCGTAATTAGTATCACTTCCATGTGTCATGTCTTTACAGGATTTCAATTCATATCTTCTACATGTATGACATGTCGAGATCATAATCAAAACAAACTTATACATCTGATATGTCGGAACATATCAAAGTCATACTCAATACATCTGAGATTGAATTAGACTAATACAGTTTAATTCATTTTAGTTATCGTTTTATTAAATTTTCGTTTTCAAAAGTGTCATGACCCAATCCCAAACTTCGGCAGGTTGGTGAATCCAAGCAGAACTCGGTTTACTCAACATTTTCAATTATCTTCTCGAAACATTTGTTTGGTTTATTAAATTTTTATTTTCAAAGTGTCGCGACCCAATCTGACTCAGCCACGTTGGCGGATCAAGCGAACTCGGTTTACTTCGACATTTTCAATTATCTTCTCAAAACATGTTGTTTGTGTTATTCCATTTTAGACTTTTTAATTACGCGGAAGCACTTCAATTTAGGCAAGCCCATAAACATTTACAAAATAATGCCTTTATATCCACATATACTCATGCTATTCATTTTCGCATGCTTTCATTTTACAAATCATTTATCATATCTGTATACATTTTCAATCTGATAATTCAATTCACAGATTCAATTTATGAGAGATTTAAACATATACATAAAGCCGGAACACACTCGTCAATATTTGGTTATTTCACTTGACTCTTGTAAATCACATTTTGCGGCAGTTCCGTTGGATGAATCGTCCTTATTATCATCGGTAATGTGCCTACACATTTAACAATTAGGTCTCCATCACCAGCCGGATGCCGTTTGGGTGCACCCGACATATTGGTATCGATTATTAAATGCACCATACGCCATCATGCGGATGCGTTAAGTGCATCCGTAAGTGAACATTTCTTCAATATACGCCATCATGGCGGATGCGGAATTGGTGCATCATAAAGTGGGACATTGGACAATTTGAGTGCCTTAAGTGGCGAATGCCAATTTGTGCATCCCATCGGCGGTTCATTGATATATAATCAATTCACATTTATGGCCAGTTTAGTTTAATGAATCCCGTCTTTATCATCATTCACATTCATTGGTTTTCAAATATCACATTTCAATTCCATATTCACTTTATTATTATCTTTTCAAAGATAATACTCAATCTAATAATACTTATTTCATATACTCATTCATTGTACTCATTTCATATACTCGTTTACATACTAAGCATTATGCTGGATTCTGTACTCATTTCATATTTACTTGGTAAACTACCAAAATACTTGAAATAAAATAGAGTCGAAGAACAAACATTCTGAATAACAATAGTCCGTCGATATGTATATACATATATATATTTCACAAATATAACTCATAACCGATCATAATCACATTCTGTCTTCATATCATTTATGTAGATCTACCAGGTCTTTATCTATTCATAGGCTTCTTAATTGGCTATCACTTGTTCATTCATGTATTTCCTATCATTTGTTATCTTTTAATAGGTTATATGTGATAATAATCATATATAACTTAACCACATTATGTGTTCATGACATATTGCCTTTCATGTTCATATTCATGTTTAAGTTCATTTTCATTTTCCATATCATATTCATGTTTCATGAACACATCTATTCATATTGCATTTCTTGTTCATATCTACATCCTTTCTTACCCGAGGTATTCAGTCTTTAACCAAGCGATTAGTACGCGGTATAACATTCAATTTTCGGACAAGATGTGGGCACCAAGTTCCATTAAATAACATATGGTTAGATTCGAACTCATTAGATTTCAGAGTCGAAGAATACCCACCAATGGAGTCTATGAAGGAGTTATACAGAAGTTGCAAGCGTGACAAAATTAGCAACTCGGCGCAACGGCGGCAGCGGCAACAGCCACAAATCTTTTGTCATTTTGGGAATCTTAACCGCATTTGGCGGCTGGTTATTTATACTCCTTTGAAAGCTAAAGTGCTAAGGAGTTTCTTCTCAACTGGAATCACCAAATTAGACAGAAACTCCAAGTTATGTCTTTAAACAACCACATTTACTCTCTGATCAAAGCGAACGAGAAATTGGCTTGAAAATAGCCACTTTAGTGGTGGGGCCTTGAATGAGAATTTGAAGGTCTTTTATTTAGGGATGTTTGATTCTCCTTGAAGTTTAGTTTAATTAGTCACTTGAATCCTCAAATCGGATAGAAATGAGCAAGTTATGGCTAAAAATACGAACAACGGGTCCCAAAATAGAGCATGGGTATCGAATGCCGTCTGGGTTGTGGTACCAAAGTGGTACTAGTACCACTGTAAATCTTAAGTACCACCCTTCGAGTAATCGAGAAATGTGGTTTTGTCTCCTTTTCCATATTTTGCTACCCAAATCAACTAAATAATCAATACACACTTGAAAACCCTCCATATTCGATGTATAGCACTTGATTACTCTTTCCGGTCATTAACAATACGCATCTTGCTCATACATTGAACTCAAACATGCTTTCTATTCATATCTTATATATACAAGGCCTAGGTTTTACTCAGCAACTTGAAAATCTAGGGTTCCTATCAAACCTAGAACAAAGAACAATCATGTTCATACTTTTACATAACCCTTAGGGCAAAACACATGTAATGGGAACTCTGAGTCCTCGCCAACAAAACTACTGAAAGCAAGGGATTTGTGATGATTTCCATACAAAAATTCATTCTAGGGTTAGGTTTCTTACAACCCAAAACATGTATCCATACAAGAAAATCCCAAGATCCATACTCATAGTCATAGTTCCATAAATTTTTGCTCTTCCTTTCGTCTTCTCTTCTCTTCTTCTCTTCCTTTTCCTTCTTCTTCTCTCTTTTCCTCTTCTCTTCTCTTCTCTTCTCTTCTCTATGTTTTTCTCCCCTCCGTTTTTGAGCTCTCCCCTTCTTGTTTATGTTTGGCCTTATGCCAATTTGCCTTCTTTCCCATTTTTCTTTAAGTTAAGGCCATGTTTGGCCTTTGCATTTTTAAATTCTTTTCTCATTTTTTGCATTTAGGTCCTTCCATTCTTTCTAATTTTTTATTCCATATTTTCTCGGAATTTCATATTTGCATATAAACTTATGGTTTATGCCTTTTATGTTCCTCCAAGTGGTAAAAGACCATTTTACCCTTGGCTTTATTAATTAATTCAGGTCGTTTATTTTCGAAAAATTCCATTTAGCTTTTAATATGCACAAACAAGCGAAAGCTGCTGGCATATTTGAGGTGTTACTGACCGTCGACTAGAGAATGGCCAACCTGACAACAACCACCTTTGGGTCCATGTGCGAGTAAAATGGCCGCGGGCTTGTGCATCAATACTCACAAAATGCATATCAAGCGTATATAACAATAGTTCAAGAGTTATTACAATACTCTTAACCAAAACATATATCAAAATTAGAGGTTTAATACATGTTATACAATGAAAATACCAAAGCCATAATTCGGCTTTCTTCTAAAACGTAGCCTCTAGTGAGCGTCGTCCTCCTGTACACTCCCTGTACTTGAAATAGTGATCCCTCGATAGGGTGAGCAATGCCCAGTAGTGATAATTTCCTACATGGGTTACTCCCGCCTAAATTACATGTCATGGCAACAATCACACTCAAGCAAATACATGATCTAGAATGTCTACATGCCCAAACCCATGTCTCGAGTCCTCACCGACTCCCTCACACATGCCTAAGCTAAATGCGAGAAAAACATCGTTTTCACTTTTCTTTCATTTTCGTGTCATGCACTCACACCTATCGTTCTAGGGTGCCCCGGTGCATATTAATCACGCCGTTTCCGAGGGCGCGAGGGCTGGGCTTTGGAACTCTTTACTGATTTTTTTTTTTTTTTTTTAAAACCAGCGGTACTTGTGGGTATGGCTACGTCACCTGCAGAATCAAAATATTATATACGTATAAGCGAGTCCCATTTACAAATAAGAAAACTTTACTTTTACATTTACAAATCGAGCCACGAACCTACGTGTAGTGAACCCTTCTCAGTGTGTTGGCCCATTTGTATGCGAGGAAGTCTTGAGATGTCTTCTCACGTACTACCGCAGTTAAAACCAGGTGCTAAGCTTTCTGTTAGTGGGAAACATGTGTCTTATGCATATGCACATTTAATGCATAAAACGATAACGAGATAATATAAATTTTATGTATTTATATTATGAACTTATCTGGTACTTATTCTTCAACAATGAGGGCTTACTCCATTCGAATCTCCGTAGGGAGATTCTGGATCTTATTCTTATCTTGAGAACTTATGCTTATAACAAACTTATGTTTATTCGGGACTCCGAGTAGGAATTCTGAACTTATACTTAACGGACTTATGTTTTATTGGGACTCGAAGTAGGAATTCTGAGAACATATGAGACTTATCTTCGGTCGGGACTCAGTAGGAGTCTGAGACTTATCTTATACGGGACTTCTACTTGCAGGACTTACATTCATTCGGGACTCAGGTAGGAGATTTATAGAACTTATCCTTATATTACCGGAGTTTACCATGATACAGTACCGTAGGTATTCGCGAAGTGCAGGCGATATGCGTGTGCCCAGAGACTTATTCTTATATGGAAGTACTTGTAAAAGTACTCTAGAAACTTATACTAGTCTTACAGAACTTATACTGGTCTTACGAACTTGGATGTGTTGGATCTTATACATGTCTTCACGAGAACCCCACATATACTTATCTTCACGGAACTTATCTTGATCTTACCAGACATATACATCTTACGGATCTTTATCATCTGCGAAGGTATCCGTAGGTACAATAAGTCGGAACTAACCATCATCGTATCACACTCTGAGGTCGGGTCAGACGTATGCGAATCTGTCTCGGTATGGACATTAGTCCATGCGCGGAGTCTGAATCGTGAGATACATATACTTGTTACCATTCACGAGAGTACCGTGATCTTGGAACTTATACATTTTACTGCGAATGCGAGTACCCTTGGAAGTCTTTACTAGACTTATACTCGTTTTATCGATATGGGAGTACTGTGGAGTGCTACGGACTTATACTTATTTTACGAGATGCGGTACTACTTAGGTACTGCGGAACTTATACTCGTTTTATCGTCACAGGTACTCGTAGGTACCTCACCCGGACTTATACTTATTTTACGGATCTGAGAGTACCCTTAGGTACTGCGAGACTTATACTCGTTTATCGATCGGAGTGCTCGTAGGTACTCTTGGACTTATACTTATTTTACGGTCTGAGTACTAGTGGAGTGTAAGAACTTATCAAATGCGAAGGGTGCCACAGTGAGTCACCACGAGGAACTTAATCAAATGCGAGTGCAGTAGGTACTACGGAACTTATCGGATGGGAGTACGTAGGTACTGAGGACGGAATGGGCGAGGGAGTTAATCGGAGACGCGGAGTACCCATAGGTACTCTGAGGAACTTCATCGAGAGCGAGCGAACTTAATTAAATGCGGGAGTGCAGAGTCGGTACTCTGAACATTTTCAGTCTGGGGAGTACGTAGGTACTCTGAGGAGCTTATCAGACGGACAATCGAGAAGCGGAACTTGTTCGGATCTGAAGTACCCGGTGGAGTACTACGGGACTTAATCGAGATCTGGGACTTATCGAATCTGAGTGTACTGTAGGTACTCTCTTGAACTTGTTCGGATACAAAATGCCGAAGGTGTTACATGCTTATTCGGATGCGGGAGTAGAAGGTCACTACATAGCAATCGAGAGACGAGTACGTAGGTACTGAGAACTTGATCGAGGCGGGTTATTCAAATACGGGACTTAATCGGAAGACGAGGGACTTAATCCCGGATCACAAGGGACTGTCGGATCTGGGAGTACTTTCGTAGGTACTACAGACTTAATCGGTGCAAAGTACCCTTAGGTGCTCACAGACTTCTCGGTCGAGTGCAGTGAGTCTTCTGGAACATTTTCGGTCTGAGGAATTTTTGTAGGTCTTCTGAGAACTTATTCGAGATACGGGAGTATTAGGAGGTGCTGCATGACTTATTCCCGAATCTGAGGGTGCCGTAGGTGCTCACGGACCTTATTCGAGATACGGGGAATTGCAGAAGTAGGTACTACGAACTATCCAGTCGGGGAGTACGAAGTAGGTACTCTGAGGACTTAATCGAGATACGGGAGTACCGTAGGTACTACGAGAATAGATCTGTTACTTTCAGATCTTTACTCTTATTCTTTATTCCAATGTCTTATCATATGTAAATGCGACTACCTAGACCAATTATAAGAAATGAGTAGGGCCCAACCGGTACAATAAGTAGAAGGTGCGATACGTCTTGAAGTGCCATGCTGCAGCGGGAGTAAGTGCGAGCAGGGAGTCTTAGTAGCACTATCAGGGCCGGGAGTGCAGTAGCACTAATCGGGGAGTACGAAGTACTAATCGGGAGTGCCGTGGCACTAATCGGGACGAAGTGCGTAGCACCCCTGTCGGGAATCTTAGAAGTACTAATCGGGAGTGCGGAGCACTGTCGGGGCGATCCACTCATTCATTCTTTGGTCTGAGTAGTCATATGATCATATATCTTATAACATAAGCCATCTTAATCACATTACGTGATCATGACATATTGTTTTCATGTTCATGTTCATGTTTAGTTAAGTTTCGGTTCATATAATATTCGGGGTTTCATGCACATTCATATGGCATTTCGGATGCTGTCACGATATGATGTCTAATACACATCATTCATGTATTCTAGTCCCTCTATGAATATATTTTTCTTAGAAATTGGAATCAATCAATCGGATCATCAAACTCAGTTATGGCATTTTCATGCCCTTCTAGTCGGTTCTGGAGTTTTAGAGGGACTGTTTATTATTACTCATTTTTCCGGGGTCTTAACTTCCTGTTACATTTTCATTCATATACTCCTTTAAAGCTAAGGTGCTAAGGGTTCTATTCAACTAGAATCACCCAGTCGAACTTACTTAGGAACTCAAGGATACGTCAGAAACAACTTGGGACTTCTCTATGTTCAAAGCTGGAACCAGAATTTGGCTTGCACATGGTCCCACTTTGAGTGGATTTTTCGACCACTTAGAGTCAGAATTTGACTATACCTTCTCTTTAATTTTGGTTCTCCTTGAAGTCTATTTTACGTAGCCACTTGAATCACTCAAATCGGATAAGAAATGAAAGTTATGGCCCAAAATACAGCGAATTCCAAAACTGGAAAACCAGAACAGGGTTGTACCGGTACAAGCTCAAGTTGTACCGGTACAACTTGGCCAAAAATGACCCGGAGACCGAAAATGGCGAGAATGGGTATTTTCTCCCATTTTCATGCCATTTCATCCATGATCAATTCTATACTTCAAACACACATCTAAATCATTTCATATGTCTTGACATCTCTTTTTACTCAAATCTCTTCCAATTCTTATTATTCCTCACAAATCTTCCATAATTTCCCCCAAACACAACTACAATATGGTTCCACAACCCATACATAATTCAAACTCAAGGATTTGTGGGTTTATTCTAAACCTAGCTCAATTACTTGTCATTTATTGTGAATCAATCTAAAAGAGGAATTCTATAATCATCTTGTGCCATATGGGATTTTACCCACCTTAATTTCCATAATTTTTGGGTTAAGATGGAACCCTAGCAAACCCCAAGTTTGGGAAGATAATAATCATATGATCAAAGATCCATGCTAAATCATAGAATTCATAATCAAAATGAGTTTCCATACAAAAATCCAAAGTTCCATACCTTGGCTTGCTTGTCTTCTCTTCTCTTCTTCTCTTCCTTTCTTCTTCTTCTCTCCTTCTCCCATCCCGTTCTCCCCAAATGAGACCAATTTGGTCTTTTAAAATCCAGATTTTCTTAGGCCTTGTTTGGCCCTCAAAAACCCATTTTTAGGTTAAGTTTCATTAATTGCTTTTTGGCCCTCCAACTCTTGGCCATTTGTATTTCAATTTCCTTTATTTCATTTTGGCCTCCAATCTTGTCAACTATGACTTTTTGGCCCCCTTTTTGGACAAATTACAATTTTGTCCTTAAGTTTGGTAACTTTTCGGGTCTCTTGTTTCCATGTTTCGCATTTAACTCACGAACAATGATAATTCTCTCTAAAATACCCTAAACATGTAAAAATGACTAGGGTATATTTAAGGTGTTACACATATGGGATGCATTGTACAGAATTCAAAATATTCATGCTAATATATTTTATATATATTAACATAATTAATTCATAATTCCACATTATTCAATTCACAATCAATAACACCAAAATTAGCTCACATGGGCTAATAACAAATCAAACAATTCATTTTTTGAATCACTCCAAGAACCCACCATGACAATATACGTGAACGGTGGGAAATCCACAGGGTCGGCGCGTTCACGGCCACCTAGGGATCTTCTCACTCGGTTCAGAGTATTTTGAGGCTAGAAACACGGCTAATTCAAGCCTCGGGATATCCTAACCATTCACATGACTCTTAGCCAAGAATAACACTAGTAGGAGAGACCCTACCTCTTGGAGTTGTGAACTCCACAATCGGTGCCACGTGTAGCCCTCCTTAGAGTAGAATGGCTTTGCTTCTTGGCCGACGAACCAACGGTCGAGCAATGAAATCTAAGAGAGAAGTCACTCTTTCTCTTTCTAGAATCTCAAAACCCAAGTTACTGCACGTTTTTGGTTTTCTCTTTTGAGAAGATGACTATTGCTTTTTTGTCTTATCTTCGTTTAACTTTACATAATTCCATCCGTATCCCTTCCTTTCCTTTTTTGACTGTGCTTAATCTAAGTCATTCATCTCCATCCTTCCCTTGTCATGCGATATAGGTCGCGTAGGTACATGTAGTAGGTAACTTTGTCACATCACATGTCTACAAATCGTTTATGGCTTTTAGGCACCCGGTGCCTCAACGTGAAATTTCGTAATCTCGAAATTCGATGAAATTGACGTGATAGCTAAATTTATAAGGCAGTTCAACGGTGAAATCCATTTCATCATCCGAGATCTAGAAAAATTTCTGATTTTGACCGAAATTACCATTTTACCATTTTTCATAAAATTAGAATTTTCTCGGGTTTTACACAAATTGTAGCTCTAAGGCTCCCAAATACGGGCTTAAAGGTGAACTTGGGTATCTCACGAGTTATACTCTGTTTTGGGTATTGTTATAGTGTTTTGGTCATAAGTTGAGTTTCACTTATCCAAATTGAGTGATTCAAATTCTAGGTAAAATAGACTTCTAGGGAAATAATTTACTTGAAGGAAGTGTATGCAAATTGTAACCCCAAAGTGTCCAGAAATTTGTCAAAGTAGAGCTATGTATGTGTAAAACGGTCGGATTACCTTTGCAAATTGGAGTAGTCTGGATATAAATGCAATAACTTGAGTTTGGTGATCCAAATTGGATGATTCTAGTTAGAGAAGAAACCTTAGAGACCATTAGCTTCAAATGAGTAGAAGGAACCATTACCAATTTGTAGAGTTAAGACCCACCCAAATTGGGAATAATATTGAGTAACCAAGTGAAATTTGGGCATATTGACGGTTGGCGATAAAATGTCGTAACTTGAGTTTGGGTGTTCCAAATGAGATGATTCGAATTCCTGCTAAATATACTCATAGAGCTAAAATTTTCTTGAAGGAAGTATAGACAAATTGAATAGTGTCATCAGTATAAATGAAGTATGAGTGAACATAAACATTTGAAATCTAGAATAACCTACTAATGTGATTGTCTGTTGTATTTGAATAGGGGTGATGGGAGGAAAGTGCGCATTGAAGTGAGTTGAAGATGGAATCCAAGCAACGATTTTGGTTTGTTCTATCTTCTCTATTTTCGTTTCAAGATTAGAACTGTTGTTACAATGCGTAAGAAACACATATTGAATTGTTTTAATTGATTTGAAGGAAATTGATTGTGAAATGTTTGCAAATGAAAATTGCATGAGTATTGAAAATGAAGCTAGTTTATACAAATGTACATATTATCTTTGTATGTTGCTATAAAGATTTGAGCATATAATTGAATGTTAACCCGTTTGATTCGTGTGAAGGATAAATTGGTATACGATAGGAAATTCGAAAACTAAGCGATCTCTTGTGAGCGATTGTATTGATGTGTCTCCGTCAGTGACTAGCGGGGATGATATCGGTAGTGTTCACCTAATTGATTTTTAATAACCGGTCAGCATCGGCGGGCCGTGCGTGTTATAAAACCTACATTTTATCTGTTTGCTGACCCAAGCGAGGACCGTGCTTGTGATTCCGATATCGTATATAAAAAACATACCAGAGTTAAATTTATTAAAGGCCTCGCGAATTGGTGATTTGAGATTGTGACAAATTGAAATTGAAAAGCATGATTAAATTGAAATGAAAAAGTATTATGAAATGCATGATTTGATTTTCAATGAAGCTTATTGCATATGGAAGTGTATGTTAAGTTTGATCAATGAACCATAAATGATTATATGAAATAAGTATGTATTAAATTAACATTAATCATCCAAAAAAGATTTGAAAGTTTGTTGAGTAAAAATTGCATGATTTGATTTAAACTGAAATCGAGAATGGAATTGTATAGAACCACTAAGCATATGAAATGCTTAGCATGCGGTTATCTCTGTGAGAAGTCTGCCAGGTTAGACGGGAGCGAAAAGAAAGATCGAGGAGTGTTGAGTCATAAAGAAAGAATTGCGGAGTATGTTCCGACATATGCATTCACCCTATATCTCTTGTTGAACATTGATATTTTGTAAAAGTAATTTCAACTATGAATATCTATTTTGTAAATCATTTTGAAGAAACAGTGTGTATACCATAGTAGTACTTTGCATGAATGAAATGGAAATGGGCTTACCCTTTAAAAACACCTCAGCATGTTGAAAGGGATTTTTGTGCCAAGCGAAATTGCCAATCCTGCGGCGTGTTTTTGATAAGGTGATTGAGTGACATTAGAAGCGACGAGACTGAGTTCGGACATGAAGCGGTCGGGTTGGGAAAGGGAGTGAGTACGGTATCCACATATGATTAAGCAATGATGGGTAGAAAAGGAAGAAACGAGTTTTCCGTCGAGATGACGACATGATAGTGAAAGGTAGAGAATGTGTGTGCGGAGTATGGCGAGGCTGAAGAGAGACATTATGGAAGAAGCATTCATCTCACTTATGTTATGCATCCAGGTGTACCAAGATGTCTGGGTTTGAAAGAACATTACTGATGGAATGGGATGAAGAAAGAGAATCATGGTTTCGTCTCGGATGCGAGCCTATTAGCAAGTGATGGCGAGGCATCGAGAGGCGAGTGGGGAGGAATACGATTACTCCCTATTCCAGTATGAAATGGAAGAATCATGGATTTTGACGGGTCTTCCATGGACTTAGAGGCAACACGATGCTATATGGGTGATAGTTGATCGATTGGCGAAATACGCTCATGTCTGCCGGTTAATGTTGAGGATTCTCTAGAAAAGTTAGCGAGTTAGTAATATTGGATGAGATAGTAGACTTCATGGGGTTCCGGTTTGATAGTTTGATTGAGACAGGGTTCACATCCAGGTTTTGTAGCTAGTTTTCCAAGAAGCTGGAGTATTCACGCCTGTTGTACGGCTTGTTTCATCCTGAAGCGGATGGCTAGTCGAGAGAAGGACCATTGAGGCGTTAGAGGATATGTTGAGGCTTGTGTGATGGAATTCAAGAGGTTGGGATACTCATTTGGCGATGGAGTTACGCCCTCTGGCAGCAGCTAAATAGACCCGATATAGAAATATGGCTCCATTTGAGGCGTTGTATGGTAGGAAATGTAGGACTTCAATGTAAAACCTGAGAAAATTCTAATTTTCTGAAAAATGGTAAAATGATAATTTTGGTCAAAATCTGGAATTTTTCTAGATCTCAGATGATGAAACGGACTTCACCATTGGAATCATCTCGCGAAATCCATTCTGCGCGTAATTTCGTGAATTTCGAGACGGTCGAATTCCGCGTCTTTTGAGAACCTTGGAATGTCGGTGCGTATGACCCCGGCTGTGAGAGGCATGTGATGTGACAAGGGTCACCTACTACGTGCTCTTACATGTGACCGCATGTTGCATGATTAGTGAGATAATAGAGATAAATGACTTAGATTAAGCCAAGTGTCAAAAAGCCCTTAAAAGTCAAACTAAAGGACGAGGGAATTAATTGAAAAGAAAAAAAATGATTAAAGACATATTCTTCTCCAATGTTTGCCCGGAACATGCGGTGAGGAAAAGCTGGTTTAGAGAAAGTCAAATTCTCCTAGATTTCCGCTTTTCGGTCATCATTTCGGTGATGCCCAGCAAGGAGTGTCAGTTAATGACGAATCCAGCCGCGAATACTAGTGGATGTCGGGTAACAAACATGCGTCGTGAAAATAGGCGATCTCCGCTACATGGGAGCTCTACAGAGTACAAAACATCCGACAATTCTGATGACCACCACGGGGGGTCCACATGCGAGTAAAATAATAATGGCCACTTGAGCCCTGCATTATACTCACAAAATACATCAACTATATACAATAGTTGAGAATTTAATAAATTACTCTTTACGAACATATATCAAAATTTAAAAGTTTTAATACATGTTATACAAAGCGAATACCCCAGCCACAGCTTGAGCTTTTCTTCTAGCAGCGGCCTCTAGTGAGCGTCCTCCTCCTAATACACTCCTGTGCACTGAAATAGTGATCCCTCGACGGGGTGAGCAAAAGCTCGATGATGATAATTTCTACGTGGGTTACTCCGGCTGGGTCACGTATCACCGTAGTATGATCGCATCGATCAATTACATGAACCTACTCGGAATGTCTACATGCGATCCATATCCGGTCTCATGACTCCACTTATATCACTGCCAGAATCTGATAAAAATATCCGATTTCAAAACTAAAACTTTTGTTCTCGAAAACTTGCTAAGTTAAATAAATATGTTAATTTCTGCTCAGGCGAATGCGATTTGGATAACCTCGAAACAATTCATGGGCCCCTCAGAGCGTGAATTGTTGGGCCCGATCTCAAACACGATTCTCAGTAAAATCTTCGTCGAGAAATTCTTTTCTAACGTTATCGTTTTTGTTTTCTTTTCATATCATGCACTCACTCCTAATATTATAGGGTGCTTACAGTGCATATAGATGCATTATGCCAATCAAACAAACTTCATTGCTAATATATAAAAAACGTGTATATCTTTTAACATAATTAATCCACATAAATCATGTTATTAAATTCCTGATCAATAACACCAAATTTAGCTCCACATGGGCTAATTAACAAATCTGAAGCAATTCATTTTGAATCTTTCGACAACATAAAATTCACCAAAAATCACGTAACTATTCCATTGAGCAGTGAAACCCTCGGGTTGGCATTCCGCGACTAACTAATGGGATTTTCTCCACTCGAGTTTTCAAAGCTTTTGAGACCAAAAACACGGCTAATTCAAGCCTCGGAACATCTGCGACCATTTACATGGCTCTTATCAAAAAGATAACACACAGTAGGAAAAGATCCTACTTCTTGGAGTTGTGAACTCCTCCCGAGTGGTGTCCACAGCGTGGCCCTCGTAAGCGTAGATCGACTGCTTCTTTATAAGTCGAGGCGCGGTTCGAGCGTAGAAAATCTGGAAGCACACCTTCTCTCTCTAAAATCTGGAATTTCAGCCTACTGCACGTTTTCTCCAAGTTTTGCTTTCAAATGGAGAAGATAATGACTGCCCTTGTCTTTATTCTCATTAAACATTTTCCTGTAATTCCCATCTTGTCCATTTTTCTTGATTTTGACACATGACTTATCCCCAAGCCATCAATGCAAATCCTCTCTCCTCTTTCTGACATGTGTCGTATGGAATGCGTAGTAGGTAGAAACTTTTAATCACATCATATGTCTCTGGCCGTACGGTGCCTCGAAAAGCGTGAAATTAGCGTCTTGGTCGTGAAATTGACGTGAAATTGTTAGATTTCGCGAGCGATTAAGCGGTGAAGTCTATTTCATTATCTAATATCTAGAAAAATTTTGGATTTTGACCGAAATTACCATTTTACCCTTTTTCAGAAAATTTGAATTTTCCCAGGTTTTATATTCTCCCCTCCTTAAAAAGAATTTCGATCGAAATTACGGAATGATCTGAAAAATCACATCTGAATCTGCGTGCATTATGCCATGTATGTAAACTAGTCATTTAAAGTATTAAGCGACTAAACCATGTACCTTCATCCCTAAACAAGAAGGATAGGTGGCCCGCATCGTTTCTCGCTCCCACGTTGACTCCTCCATCCCGCGGTCTTGCCATGCGCACCCTATTTAACCTCACGATCTTGCGTCACAAAACTTGATCCGGGGTATCCTGATACACTAGTCCCTCCTCGAAGGTCCCATTAATGTCAACCTCAATCTCTCCTTAATCCACTACATGAGCTGGATCTGGAGTGTACCTCCGGAGCATGGAGATGTGAAATACCTTATGGAAACCTGACATGCTGGGCGGTAACGCCAACTGGTATGCTATAGTGCCTACCCTCTCGAGTATCTCGAAGGGCCCAATAAACCTCGGCGATAACTTCCTGCGCTTGCCAAACCTAACCACTCCTCTCTTAGGCATCACCTTCGAGAGCTGATCTCTGGCCTGAACTCTAGAGATTCGACGTCATTACATCTGACATAGCTCTTCTGTAGGCTCGAGTCGTGAGAAGATGTTGTCGTATCAAGCTCACCTTCTCAGAGGTGTCTCTAATCAAATCAGGACCAGTGATGGAGCTCTCTCCTACCTCGGTCCAACATATCGATGATCTACATGGCCTCCCATACAATGCCTCATATGGTGCCAGCTGTATACTTACTGTGCTTGTTGTTGTATGCGAATTCTGCTAAGGGCAAGTGTTCTTCCCAGGTACCCTTATGATCCAGGACGCATGCTCGCAGCATGTCCTCTAACACTTAATATGGTTTCTTTGGTTGGTGACCATGCATGCGTGGGTGGAAAAGTTGTACTCATAGTCGATCGTGTACCAGCAGCCTTTTGGAAACTCTTCCAAAAGTGTAGTGATAAACTTCAGTTTTATCGGAACACTATGGATCTTGGTACTCATGTAGTGGGACATTATCTCTCGAATGTCTGATCGAAATCTGCTCCAATGTGAAGGTCATCGCATATGGCGAGAAAATGTCTGCGAGCTTTGTGGTAGGTCCACTATCACCGTCTTAGCATCATGTGTGCGATTGTCGTGGCAGTGGGTAACAAATCCATCGTGACATGCTCCTTCCGCTCGGCCACCTCCGATGGTGAAGTAGCCTATTGACCACGGTGCTCATTATGCACGTTGACCGCGGTGGACATCGTCGAAAAAGTCCCTATGTGTCTCTTCATTCCGCTCACAATATCTGACGGCGAAGATCTGGTACATCTTTGTACTTACACGGATGAACGACAAATCAGTAGTGAAACTCCACGAATCTTCTCTCCAACTAGGGAACCACTACCCGGCCCTATAATCGAAGACTACCATCTACGCGTGGACGGTCAAGCCCTCATCACGGCCCGATCGGCACTTGGCCCCCGATGGACACACTCATTCATGACCGCCCCGACTTTATCACTCGCCTCAACAAAGACTCAGCCACTTAAACTCCCCAAAGTACCCCGAGCCTGTCGTATCAGAACCCAACCGTCCCATAGTCTTGAGCATCCGCCACTCCCGGGAAGCTATACTAGCCAATACTCCCCATGACTTCCGACTGAGTGCATCAGCCACCACAATTGCCTTACTAGGGTGGTAATGCAAAGTGAATTCATAGTCCTTTAGGAACTCCATCCATCTCGCCGCTTCTCATATCGAGGTCCCACGCTGCGTAAATATACTTCGTAATTTTCAGGGTCTGGTACATTTTGAACTCCTCGCCATATAAGTAGTGGCGCCAAATCTTCAAGGCGAAGACTACGACCTCCAACTCCATGTCATGTGTGGGGTAATTCTGCTCATGATTCTTCAACCAATCCATAGTCCCAAGCTCACTACCTCCCCAGACTCCGCATCAAACACATCCCGCCCGCCCCTCGAGGCATCACAATACACTGTGTACCCCTGTCCCCTAAACGGGACTATCAAGATAGGAGTTGTAGTAAGCCTCCACTTCACCTCCTGGAATGCTTTCTCGCATCGATTATCCTAATCAAACTTGACCTCCTTCCGCTAATCTCGCCATAGGCGCCAGACCCAGAGAAATCAATGAATCTCTTAGGCATCTACTAATCCCAAGAAACTACGTATCTCGAAGATTGACTTCGGCCTCTCCCAACTCACTACCTATTCGACCTTCTCTAGGTCAACCCGACACACTCCGATTTTGACACCATGTGTCCCAAAATCCTCACCCCGCTAGGGCCAAAACTCGCACTTACCGAACTTAGCGCATAACCGATGGTCTCAAAGAATCGTAAACAATCCTCAAGTGATACTCATGCTCCCACTCGATTGGGAGTAGATCAAAAATGTCATCCACGAAGACTACGACAAATCGATCTAGATAGGCCTGAATACCTATGCATGAGGTCCATGAATGCTACTTCAGCCGATTCGCCAATCCAAAGGGCATCACCGCAAACTCAAAGTGCTCATAACGCGGTCTCAACGCCGTCTTAGGGATATCCGGCCTCCTAACCCTACTAATGGTAACCGCAGGAAGGTTCATTCGAGTAGACTCGCGCTCCTCTTAACTGATTAAACAAGTCATCAATCCTCGGTAATGGGTACCGATTCTTGATCGTAACCCTGTTCAACCACCTGTAGTCAATGCACAGTCGAAGGGTCTTGTCCTTCTTCTTCACAAATAGAACCGGAGCGCCCTATGGTAAAGTGCTCTGCCTACGAACTCCCTGGTCTGCAGCTCATGTAGCTGGACTCTAAGTTCCTGCAACTCAACTGGTGCCATCCTATGTGGAGTCATAAAGATGGGCGAAGTACCAGAGTGTAACTCGATACCGAAGTCTACAACCCTCTATGGAGGCAATCCCAGTAGCTCATCCGGAAAAACATCCTCGTACTCGCAGACTACTCGAGGTAAATCTAAGTCTGGTCTCACCTTGTCCTCAAAGGTAAGGCTTGCTAGCCAACCCGCCAATTGTCCCTGACACATGGACTCGTACATTGTCTGGGGCAAAATATCATGTTTGTCTCCCTGAAATACAACACGAGTACCGTCCTGTGTGTAGGCGGTAACCCTCCTACGCTCACCATCGATGATGACCTTGTAAGTTGTCAGCCAATCCATCCCAAGGATGACGTCAAACTCTAACATGTCCATGACCCTCAGGTCCACTGTGAGTAGAATCCCCGAGATCTCTAACTCGCAACCACGACATATCATCCCTATCCTCGCCCTAATCCCTAGGGGAGAACTCACATACAAGGGTTCCTCCCAAGGCCTCAACCTCTAAGCCCAACTCTTCAACCGATGCACCCTGCTATAAACACAAATTTCAGACACTATTCACATACTGAAAAATTTCTATACGCTATGTCCATGCATTCATAGGTAATGCAAGACAATAATTTCATATATTATAAATCATATGCAACAAAAAAAATATATATTATTTTATTTCATTTTATTTTATTTATTTTAAAAATTTTATTATTATTATTTTTTTTAAAACCTCGTGAATGCTTGCCTAAGGAACAAGGTTCCCAATGGGGCCCACTCAAAACAAGGTTCCGAGTCAGAATCGGGTTATGCACGTTGCACCCACCTCGCCTAGCCTACACGCGCGCATCGTGTCAGTGAGCTCGCAAGCCCGCCCGCCAATGTCGCAGTTCGCTCACAGGTCAGCAGTTCCGCCCGCCATGTCGCAGCTCCGGGCCCCCGCCGTGTCGCTATGCTCATGTGCCGCTTGGCGCTGCCATGTTGCGGCCTCCCACCGTGTCCCCCGCGACAGTCGCCTCCTATCGTACCGTATCCCGGTCAGACGCAGTCTATCTCGCGATAGCTAACCTACCGCCAGTCGCTCCCGCCATGATACTACCATTCGTATCGCTAATAACCCCCAACAGCCGCACTCAGCTACGTGGGCCTCTCCCCGCTGGGCCGGCCTGCAGCGTGGCCTCGACTGTGTCGTGGGCGTAGCCTGGCCGTATCGTGGCCCTTACTACACTCCCCTGTGCACCTGTGTCACGATACAATGCATTGTATCGTGACCAAGTGCAAAATGGGTAGGAGCCCAGCCTGTTGCCTGCACCAAATTTATTTTTTTTCACATCATTTTTTTTCCCTTATTCCACCTACCGGAAGACCACCAAATATATATATATATATATATATATATATATATATATATATATATATATATATATATATATATATATATATATATATATATATATATATATATATATATATATATATATATATATATATATATTATCCCTAAAGAGAACAAAAATAAATTCATTAAAATTTATTTTATTTATTTATTTATTTTCCGCTTACACACCCCAGAAAAACCTAGAAAATGTCCTCTCTACGCTTTTCCTTTTTTTTTTTTTTTTTTTTTTTAATTCTGGACCACCCTGTCCAAAATTTCTCAAACACTTGTTCTCACACTAACCCTAGTGTTCAACATTTTTTTTTCCTATGTGCTATTTACCTAAGCACACAATTCACACAATTCATACACAACAACTCATGTTATGCACACCATTCACATATAAAACACAATGCATGCAGTGTTCTAATCTTGTCCCGTGACTGCCTAGGTAATCACATACCTAAACCCTAACATCGAGCTTTATCAAGCTGTGATGTTCTTACACCTTATGACCATGGCCTAAGCCCAAGTCCCTCAAGCCCTAGGTATTCGTATACCTAAGCTCTGATACCAAGCTGTAACGCCCCAAAACCGGGGTGTCCGTTGACAACCCATTAACCCGCGGAATACTGCGGATGCTCTGCAACTGACACCACTCATGAAAAATCCGAAGAGTCTCCTTTGTACTGGGAGTCACCCTGGGCTGGGTACAAAACATGTCCTAATAATTTACAATGACCAATAGAGTCCACATGCGAGTAAAATAATGGCCACTGGGCTCCCCGCATTAATACTCACAAATACATCAATTATATACACAGTTCAAGAATTAATAAATTACTCTTTACCAAACATATATCGTGGCCTCTAGAGTTTTAATACATGTTATACAAAAACAAAGTATCTGTGCCACAACCCAACTTTCTTCTAACAGCCTCTAAGTGAGCGCCCTCCTTCAGAGCCACTGCACTAAATAGGATCTCGACAGGAGTGTTCAATAGTGATAATTTCCTACATGGGTTACTCCCCACCTAAGTGCACATGCCATGGCAACAATCACATCCAAGCAATTACATGAACCTACTCGAATGTCTACATGCCCAATCCCATGTCCCAAGTCCTCACCGACTCCCTCACATATGCTTAAGCCAAATGCGAGTAAAATATCCAGTTTTCAAAACTAAAGCTTTTTGTTCTCGAAAACTTACTACCGAGATTCGGTAAATATATTGGACTACCCTCCGAGGCGCGAACTGGCTGATGGGTCCTCCTAAAACACCATGGGCCCTCCGACAAGGAATTGTTGACAATCTCCCATTATTCTCCCAGTAAATCTCCGTCGAAATTCCTTCACAAACGTTTCGCTTGTTTTTCATGTCATGCACTCATCCTAATATTCTAGTAAACTTAGTGCATATGGAATGCATTATGTCATCCCAACAAACTCTCATGCTAATATATAAACATGTATATACTAACATAATTAACTAATATAAATCATGTTATTAAATTACATCAATAACACCAAATTTAGCCTCACATGGCCAATTAACAAGTACAAGCAATTCATTTTGAATCACTCAACAACATAAAAATTCACACCAAAATCACTGCACTATTCACGTGAACGTGAAACCCTCGGGCTGGCAATCGCTTCACTCGCCACAACAATGGGGATTTTCTCACCTCCTGCCTCAAAGCTTTTGAGATCGAAACACTCGCCAATTCAAGCCTTAGAACATCCCCAACCATTTACATGGCTCTTAGCCAAAGAATAACACAAGTACGAAAAGATCCCCACCTCTTGGAGTTGTCGGAACTCCTCCAAATCGGTTTTCACGCGTAGCCCTCGCCGCTTAGATCGACTTTGCTTCTTGCTCCGTCGAGAACCGACAGTCTGAACGGTCGGAAATCTAGAGAGAAGGCACACCTTCTCTCTCTAAAATCTGGAATTTCAGCCTACTGCACATTTTCTCCAAGTTTTGCTTTCAAATGGAGAAGATAACTATTTGCCCCTTGTCTTATTCTCATTAAACATTTTCATAATTTCATCTTGTCTCTTTTTCTGATTTTTGACACATGGCTTAATCTAAGTCATCCCATCCTCTCTACTCATGCAACATGTGTCACATGGATACATGTAGTAGGTGACTTTGTCACACTATGTCTTTAAGCCCGCTTTACTACACCGACACTCCGCACTAAAAACGTGAAATTTCAACTGCTCCTGACCACATTAAAATTCGACGTGGTAGCTAGATTTCGTGAGAAAATTCCAACGGTGAAGTCCATTTTGTCATTTGAGATCTAGAAAAAATTTGGATTTTTATCGAAATTATCATTTTACCCTTTTTCAAAAAATTTGAATTTTCCAGGGTTTTATAGGTTCTCGTCAGGCCAAGAAGCAAAGTTGATCCACGTTACAAGGGCTACATGTGGACACCGATTTTGTAGAGTTTTGACAACTCCAAGAGGTAGGGATCTTCTCCTACTTGATTTATTCTTTGGCTAAGAGCCATTTTAATGGATGGGGGTTTGTTAAGGCCTGGATGGGCCGCAGCCGGTCCTAAAATACTGGGACTAAGTGAAGAAAACTCAGTGGCCGTGAACAGCCGAGACCTAGGGTTTTACCACGGATTTGTGTGTGTTGCTTCATGATTCAAAATGAATTTCTTGAATTGGTTATTAGCCCATGCTAATTTGGTGTTATTGCCATGAATCGACAACATGATGTTGTGAGTTAAATTTTGTTAGTATATGCATGTTTAAAAAATATTAACATGAATTGTTGGAAATGGCATAATGCATTCCATATGCATCTGGGCACCCTAGAATGGTAGGTGTGAGTGCATGACAATTAAAATAGGAGGATTGTCCAAACGATGAATTTTTTTTGTAAAATTATTAAAAATAATTTTATCGAAAAGTTGTCCGAAGAATTGTGTTGGGAAGATTGTCCAACAATTCATGTCGGAGGGGCCCATGAATTGTTTCGGAGAGTTACCCAACAAGTTCACCTCGGAGGATTGTCCTCAATTAAAACAAATATTTTGTTTGGAAAAGAAATGATTTTCATACATGGCTTAGGCATGTGAGGAGCCTATGAGACTCGAGACATGGGATTAGGCATGTAGACATTCAAGTAGGATCATGCATTTGCTTGAATGTGTTTGATTGCCACTACATGTGCACTTAGGTGGGGAGTAACCCATGTAGGAGATTTTCACTACTGGGCATTGCTCACCCTGTCGAAGGAACATTATTTCAAGTAATAAGGAGTAAATTGGGAAGACTCGCGCCTGCAGGCCGCTTAAAAAGAAAGTCAAATTGTGGCTTTGATATTTTATTTGTAAAACATGTATTATAAATTCCTAATTTTAATATATGTTTGTATTAAGAGTGTAATTAACTCTTGAACTATTGTAATATAGTTGGTTGAAAATTTTTGGTGAGTATGATGTGTACGCCAATATGGCCATTTTTACTCATGTATGTGTTTCATGATGCAAGACACACAGTTTTTCCATAGGTTGACGGTGGTCAACGGGACCCCCGGGAATTGGGCATCACATTCAGTGTGCTGGGATGAGGTTGGTGAGAGGAGACTGGTAGGCCCTGAGTTAATGCAGGTCACTTCAGAGAAAGTGAAAGTTGTCTGTGATAACTTGAAGACGACAAGAGATAGACAGAGAAGTTAGCGGACAATTGTCGTAGAGACTTGCAGTTCGAGATAGGTGACTGGGTCTTTTTGAAGATTTCCCCTTGGAAGGGTGTTTTGAGATTTGGGAGGCAAGGCAAGCTCAGTCCGAGATTTATAGGGCCTTATGAGATTGTGAGCAAGGTGGGACCAGTAGCTTATAGGTTGAAGTTACCCCCAGAGTTATCCAGAATTCATGACACATTCCATGTGTCGATGTTAAGAAAGTACATCCCAAATCCTTCACATAAGCTGAGAGAGCATCCAGTGCAGCTAAAGAAGAACCTGACTTATGAGGAAACACCTATGCAGATTGTAGATCGCAAGGAACAGGTGTTGAGGAGTAAGGTGATTCCTTTAGTTTAAGTCCTGTGGAGGAATCATGAAAGGGAGGTAGCTACCTGGGAGCCAGAGGCTCAGATGCGCCGTCAGTATCCTCAACTATTTTCAGATTGAGGTATTTTCCTTTCCTTTGAGTTTAGTTTGTTCATTTCGACGAAGAAATGTTTTAAAGGAGGGAGGATTTATAACGCCCTGTCCCGAGAGGGTGTACGGTACGTTTAACCGTAGGGTCGCATATGTGCACCAAGGGCTTCCTTAATTATTCGAGTGTCATAGTAGTATTTTTTAACGTTGTTTTTAAGGATGAAATTGTAAAGTTTTCAAAGAATTATGACACTGTAAAACCCAAAAAAAATTATTAGAAATTTTCAAAAATTGCAGAAGGATAATAATAATAATAAATTGTCATAATGCTTCAGGGAAGCTTAGAAAATTCTCTAGATCTCGGATGACGAAACGGACTGGCCGTTAAATTCGTCTTGCGAAATCTAGTGACCCAGAAAAGTTTCGTTGAATTCTGAGACAGTTGGAATATTTTTACGATTTTCTGGATGATAAGTCGTCGGTGACTTCAGGGACGAGATTTTTACGAAAATCTCGAAAATCAAAAAATTGATTGAGCTAAGTTCATTTAAAATAAAGTGAACTGAAAATAAATAAATTGTTTCGAAGCGTAAACGTATCCGAATGAGGCAATATGAGCCATGTATCCAAATAATAATAATAAGAATAAAAAAAAAGGATAAAAAAAAAAAAGAAAAGAAAAGAAAAGTCAAAAGGGAGGAGAAGGTGAGACGGGAGAGCGAGAGCGAGAGAAGAGAGAGATTTTTTTCTTTCTTCGCTTCTCTCTAAGATCTACGAAAATCGGACCGTAGGTTTTTGTCGGAGCAAAAGGAAAAGTTGGTCCATGCATCAAGAGCTACGCTGCACTCAAAATCTTAGCGTTTCGTCAAACTCCAAGAGGTAGGAAATTTTCCTGCTTGTGTTATTTATATCCTAAAGGTCATTTAATGACTTAGGATTGGCTTAGAGACCGTGAGATGCCGTAAATTTTAATCCAAAATTTTTGGACTGAGTTTAGGAATTTTTGGGACTATTTTTGGACAGTTTGGGTTGAATTTTTGGAACTATTTTCAAACAATTCGGGTTGAATTTTCGAGATTGTTTTGGGATAGTCCGGACATAATTTTGAAAACTATTTTCGGGCAGTTCCGGACTGTGTTGAGGTTTGGTTTTTAACTTCTAGACTGATGTTTCGGTTTATTTCCATCTAGGAGTTGTTTTATCTTAGTTAAGCCTTTAGTATTATTTGATGGCGTTTAGTGAACTAGATAAACGCATTTTTCTGGGTTCGCATATGTCATTGTTCACGTGGAGCCTCCAACTTTGGACGACCATAACTTTTTCATCTGAACTCCGATTTATGTGTTCTTGGACTCTACGGAAAGCCCCTCGAGTTTAGAATCTGGCCATATGCCTATGAATGGCATTTGGGGCCCACATATTTTCTGAAATTTTTAATTGTAGCACCAAGTGTACAAGTTGCTTGGTTGTGATGACGCGTGTGGTATAATACATTGAATGTGTAAGGTAAAAGCGGAGGCGAAAAAATTGTGAAGTCGTGCTCAATTATTGTAAACAGAAAGGTGAGTGTTCTAAACTTTATTTTTCAATACTAGTGTATTGTTTATAAATCATTTTACGATTTGTATGTTATGGTTTTAATTATTAAACCGTATTTTAAAGCTTATGGTTTTGATTTGTTAAACCATATTTTATAAACCAAGTAAGCAAGCAATATGTTTTATTAAGCAAGCAAGAAAACTTATATTTTATAAGTTAGGCCTTAAGAAATCCCTAGTCTTAAGCAAGCATTACCGGTCAAAGTATTCGTACGTGCATGGAAAAGTTAAGACATGATTGCATTTCATTTTATATTTGCCTAGTCGGAAAACTTAGCTCATGCATTATGGCATATTAGAGGAGGATCATGGCACGTACTGGAGTATATAGGGTTAGCGCGCTAGCTTATTATTTGGTGATGGAGCATTCCACCATATTTACCGGAATAGGTGATGTGGACATGAGGTCCTTCCACCGGCACGGTAGAGACACAGGTTTCTTGTGTTTACTTGGGTACAAATAAGCAAGAAAAGGCATTCAAGCAATGTCATTATAAGCATTTTACATGTACCTTTAAAATCGACCACCGAGATAAGCAAGCAAGTATTTACGAAAAGTTTTAGAAACTTTATTGTAAAGCAAGCAAGGTTTTCTCGAAAGTGTTTGTAAAAGATCAAGCTTTTTACGCTTTGAGACATTTTCGTAAAAGCAAGCATTTTATAAAGCATGCCAATTACTCCGAAGAGATCTTTTAGCTCATTATTTTCCTGTTTTTAAAAATTATCTTCTAAGTACAGGTACGCCGGACGCTGGGACATATCGGTGTCCTCCTGATTTCTAGTTATATGTGTTGTATTTACTCACTCTTGTATATATTTGTAAAGAAAATGTAACTAACTTTTGTTAGAAAATACTTTGAACTTGTATAGTTGTGCATATGTATGTACATAGTTTTGTTTTATCAAAATATGATGAGCTTGAGGCTCTTTTGAAGAAGTGTTGTTAGTTGCCATATTTTAGAAGTGTAAATTGTATTTCCAGGTTTTGGGACATGTCCTATATGTAGCTGCCGAAATTTTATAAAATCACAAGTTTAGAAAAGAAAATTTTGTATACAGGTTTTCAGCAAGCAACACGGCTTAGATTCACAGGATTCTCTGGTCATTGGAAGTATCGCTGAGAGTTTCTGTGGGGTTGCCGAAACATCGCCTGCTAGTAGGGGTGGGGGTGTGTCACAACTATCATACAAGGATGCTTGAACGAGATTTCTAGGATTTACTAAATTGAGAATGAGTGAATGATAAAATGAATGACAAACAATATTAGAAAGAATTACATAAAAACACACCATGAGACTAACATATCCAAAAATTTATACAAAGAAGGTATTAACATGTAAGGACTTATAATGCATCATACACTTAGCACAAATGCATGGTACTTTTCTAGCATTTTAAATCATAAATCACATATGTTATAACTCTTAAATAGCAGGAAAAACTATTCCAAAATCACATAACAATTTAGCTTTCCCAACAACCTAAAAGAAAATTTTCAAAAAAAAAAAAATTGAATGAATGAAATTATTAGCCTAAAGGCAACTAAATGCCAAAATTTGCAAAGGACATTCCCAAGATAAAATACCAATGTAAAGTGGGACTGAACAGTCCAATCAATATGATGCAATGTATCAAGAAGTTCTAAACAGGGTATATACGAAAATAGGGATAGAACTCAACACCCTAAAGTCTAGGTAGGACCCGATTTGTTTCTAACAGTTGCCCACAACTGAGCCGAATAGGGTTAGTTCCCAACTTGAGCCTAACTATTTTCCAATAAACCAAAATAGCAAATCAGGGGGGAAAACACCAAGCAAGACATATCCAACTAAAAAATTAGTGGAATGGAACAAGAAGGAAAGGAGAAAACTTACCAAAATGAAGAAAAATATGCTCTTTCAACACAGAGAGAGTGCAGACAACCCTAATCACGGAGAAGATGAGCTATTGGACGCCAAAATCCAATCTTTGCAGCCCAAAAATGAAGATCGAACGTAGGAACTAAGATTTCTAGGGTTTTAGCAAAGACGAGGGAGGGTTTCGAAGAGTGAGAATGGTTTAGAATGAGAAGATGCGCGTTATATTAGAACTTATAGCCACTTATGCTAACAAATTGGTCGACTGGTTCCAACCGATCGAAAGAATGATCACCAGCCCAATCAATGAGATTAAATGGCGTCGCACCGCTTGGCCGATCCGTCTTCTAGTCTTTCAGACCTCAATCGGCTGACCGCTTCCTGAACCGCTTGATCGCTTCCTAAACCGTTCGACCATTTCCCGACCTACGACCTTGGTTCATATTCTACCGATTTTCCAATTTTCATCCGAAGCTTCCCTAAGATATTTGAGTGATTTCCTATAGTATGAAGTAATTTAATTACAAAATTACAAAGTAATAACCCCAATTGCATTCTAATGTTAATAAATTGCCCTCATGGGTTTTGTGAAAATGTTCGCAAATTGGTCCTCGATTCTAACAAATTCAAGAGTAATATCCCTTTTTTGTGCATGATTTCTAAGGAAATGATGTCTAATCTCTATATGCTTAGTCCTAGAGTGTTGCACGGGGTTCTTTGATATGCTAATGACACTTGTGTTGTCACATTTTATGGGAACATGAGAATATGTTAAGCCAAAGTCACTAAGAGTTTGTTTCTTCCAAAGTACTTGTGCACATCCTAACCCGACGGTAATATATTCGAAGCCCGCATGATTAATGTAACCGACTTTGTTTCTTGCTATGCCAAGACACAAATGAGTGACCTAAAAAGTGGCATGTTCCACTAGTGCTTTTTCTATCAATTTTGCAACCACCAAAGTCTGCATCCAAATAGCATATCGATTAAAAATTATCACATTTTGGATACCAAATACTAATATCAATAGTGCTTCTCACGTACCTAGAATATTCTTTTAACCACATTCAAGTGAGATTCTTTAGGACATGCTTGAAACAACACATAAACATACACTATTATAATTCCTAGTTCCATGAGTTATACATTTGGGGAAAATCATTCTTGGGTTAGGAAAATAATGAAACCATATATTAATAGAAATAAAATTATTGAGAAAGAAAAAAAATTGTACATGAATGGGAAAGTTTCAGTTATATAATTTTAAAGCAACCTTTGATATTTCATTTTTAATTGAGATCTATAAATTTGTATAAATTTTTTATAGTAAGAAATAAAAATATTCATACCGGCTCGATCCCTTTGCTATTCCACCATTGACCCCTCAAAAAATCTCATAATTATAATTTCACCTTTACCCGATCTCTTCACTTGCTATCCAACCATTGACCCCAAAAAAAATTTGATACTTACAACTTCATCATATATGTCACACCACGAGTTTTCAGGACAAAACTAAATGGAATTCAAGTCATTATACACTAAATATAAACTATTTAAAATAAATAAACATATTACTTAATTTAAAAAAATTAAAATTTATTTTGTTATACACTTGCAATATATATATATATATATATATTTTAAATGTTATTTAAAATATTCCCTCATTTTAATAATTATTTGTGAATGTAAACAAAGGTTTCTAATCCAAATACATATCCATATCCCAAAACCATTAATGTTGAAATCAAATTTTTTCTATAAATTATAGTCATTGAATGTAACAAAATATTTTCATCATTATCTATATTCAAGTACCAATATTTTCATCATTGCTCTTATTTCATTTCAATTTTTTTTTTTGCATATAATATAAAAGCCTTAATTTTTAGAATCTATATAGAAAAGCGTTTTCATTTTTAAAATTTTAATAAAAAGTCAAGGTAAATTTTTAACTAATTAGTTTAGTGTGTGTGTGTATATATATATATATATATATATATATATATGTGTGTGTGTGTGTGTGTGTGTGTGTGTGTGTGTGTGTGTGTGTGTGTGTGTGTGTGTGTGTGACTAAATTATTGGTGCCAAACTTTCCCTATGTTAAATTTTATATGTAGTCAAGGTCCAAACACTACTACAAAAATTAAAGTTCATGACGTTTTAAAAACAATATCATTGTTTAAATATAATTAAATGTATGATGACACTTGTTTTGAAACGTCATTATCTTGTATAATTTTTTTTTTATGGCGCTTATTAAAAATGTCATAGTTGTAAGTGTCTTGAAATAAGGAATAATATTAAACTTGTCAACCTTGTCGTTTTTAAAATGTCATTGAAATAATTCAAAATCCATGACATTTTTTCTAAAGTGTCATCATCTATCATATTAAATATTCTAATATTTATCTCAAAACCCTACCTTTAGATCCTATATTTAGACCCGATAAACCCCTCAACATTTGGAGGCTTTCGATTGATTGAGACTGAGAGAGATGGGGATAGAGCAACCTTAGAGCGATCCTTTGGGAATATTGACGAACAGGTAAGTGGAGTGCTGGAACATGCCAAGGAATTGCAAAAGATGTTGCTTCCTCTTAAATCTCCAAAACCTCTTTTGAAGAACAATTTCTTCACCAATATGTTTTTTCCTCTTGATTCATGCACCCATAGAATCCATTCGTTGATTGATTCTCTTCTTTGCAAAAACATTGTGGATCCTAAACTGGCCGACAAGGTTGCCCCTTTCCTTTTTATCTATGATTTTTATGAAAAATTGGATCCATTTTACTTATAGTTTGTTGATATCTTTTGGGTTTTATACAGGTAGAAGAAGATTTATAGAAAATTAGACTTGTTGTTTTTGTTTAGTTTACTAAGGTTGTTTTCTTATTTCTTAGCATGCTTTAATGTGAATTTTGTTTTTTTTTAGAAATTATTTCAAGAAGAATGGTTGTGTGTGTCGATATTTCTCTGTTTAGTTGTTGATCCATCTTTTGAGATCTTGTGATGAACGATGATTTTTCTCGGTTCGTAAATCAGCTCCTAAACAATTTTTGCAGCTTTTTTTCACTTTGCTGTCAGCAAGATTTGGAATGGAAAGCCAATCATAGGTATTGACTTTGTTTAAAGAAGAAAAAATGGGTCTATATAATGTTCTAGACATACTAGTGGAGAAGGCAAGAATGTGTTGCTTCTTTGCATCTATTTATTATTATTATTATTATTTTTAACAATCTGGACTTCTCATGTGTAGTTTTATATAGTGAGTGGAGGTTTTGGGCTGTTTGAAATGTTTCCTGCCCGGTATTTTAGTTTCTAGAAAACAAGCTTGAAGAACATTCTTGATGACCACAAGTGATGTTTTCTTAGCCGTTGTTTTCTATTCTCAAAATCTTATTTTCTAAGAACATCTTCAACTTGTTTATTATGTTTTTTAATTGTTTAGAGAATTAAAGAAGAATCTTGTTCTTTGTGTATCTATTAGGAATGTTCTTCTGTGGCACCCCAAAACCTGGGGGTCTCGTTGACAACCTGTCAACTTGCGGAAGTCTAGAAATCGGGTATCCTGATATCGCACTCACATGTCTCATATGCCAAGACTCATCCTTGCATATTTAATTCATAAATACACAAAATAACTTCATACGATCAGTTTTGCAAGAGCGTGAGGATTATAGCACCTCACTCACATATGGGCCTAAATCGTGCATTAGAACAAAAATGTTGTTCCCGATATACAAAGCGAGATATATTACGGTAACATTTCTGTACCTTATACAAAAATACATCGAGCCTGGCAGGCCCTCTTTACCAGGTGTCGGCCTTTAGGGAGCGCCATCTGCCTGCACGTGACCTGTACTTGAAAGGGGGGTCTCATGACAGGGTGAGCTACACTCAGTGGAAACAAAACCTATCAAGGCTACTCTCCACCTAGGTGCACATGCAAATGATCATTTCACAGTCACACAAACAACACAATCCATGCAAACATGTTGTCCTATCATGGAAAAAAAACTACATGCATGTATGAGACGACACTCTACATGCCACCCCATGTGCAAGGTCAGCCTACGACCCACTGCAATGCAAGTTCAATAGGAAATCAATACGGTCGATCCGCTCCCGTCACACAACCATAGTCTATGTGATGTTATTTAATCGTTTGGTACCTTTTGAGCGCAGAACTCCGTGTCTCCTTGGTCTCTCGCTCCCTCGACATTTTTCGGGCTTTCACGATGGATCTGTTTGTCTAACGAGGTTTCGGAGTTTTTCACACGAAGTGTCTATCCACCTTACTACACCCGAGCACTATTAGTTTCCATTTTCATTTAACACCGTGTGACTCAATTGGACCGTCCCATTCCGAGTACATAATTACGATATAAGCGATCTCCATCCGATCTGTATCGAATACCTCATGATGTGGTTTAATAAATCATAATGCAAATATAATTGGCGCATTGCAGGCTTTCATCTCGTGGATCTATAATACCTTTGTTAAGTGCAAACCTAAATCAATGTTCATATGCTTCGATTTCGCATCGCTTTGTAGTCATGGCATTCTGTTCGCATGGTATCTGTAGCGTAACTGCGTATGTTTTCTCTGGCATTCGGTTCATGTAACCACATCATTCAAGCATGCTTTCATAATTCTAACCATTGCCCGAGGCAAATGCCATAATTCATATTCTAGGTGAGACATAGTATGTCGGTCATACGACTTCTTCATGCCAGAAATGACCATGTTCAAGCACAACACAGCTACACAGCCCAGTGTTTGAAACACGTGGTGATAGCAATTCGTACACTTGAATTGCAATCAATCGAGTTTCGGCGCTGTGTGAGAACCTACTACCACTGAATGGCTTATGGCTAGATTCTTGACTCCATGAGCTCTCCATATAGTCCAAGAACATCTGAATCGGAGTTCGGATGAGAGCGTTATAGCCTAAACAACCAGGGCTAAATCCATAAAATTCTGCATGGTATTCATTCAAGTGATACCAAACCAACCTAGATTTTCAATCTTCAAACCCAAAAAAAAAAACAACATATACAATAACATGCAGTAACTAGGTTAGTTCCAGAAAATTCTGCATGGCATCCATTCGAGTAATAGCACATAACTGGAATTTCGGTCTTAAAACCGAAGAAGCGGCATATATAATAACATGCGATAACAAGATCAGTTCTAGAAAAATTATGCACATGGTATTAATTCAGTAATAACAAACCAACTCAGCAAATACCATTTCCATGGCACCAAACAAAAATAACCAGGAAAAATCCTCACATCTTGAAGTGTGTAGGACTAGTTCTTGATCACCGTCACGAAAACAATGGAGGAAAAGCTTCCTCCCTCACGCTCTCCTTGTATGGTTTCTTTCTCTCTTTTTTCTCTCTTTTCTGTTTCTCTCTTCTTTCTCTAGAACTCATTAAGCAATAGGAAGAACTCCTTCCCCTTGGCAGTCCTTCCATGTTTCTCCACTAAACTAGACATGTGCATCAAGCTTGACGCATGGCAAGTCATGGCATGTGTCACCCATACTCCAACCATGCACAACCACTAACATCATGCATTCTAGTAGCTTGGCACTTGGCCACTCAAGTGCCAAGTGTCCCCAAGTCTGGTGCCACGTGGCTTGCACCTTCATGCCATGTGTCGCCTCGCTAATGGCCCGTTCTGCCTCGAACTACGTGAAAATCCGATTGTCTTGGAATTCAACGAAATTCGACTGTGTACCTAGATTTCGCAAGACGAATTTAACAACGTGATCCGCGTCGTCATTCGAGATCTAGAAAATTTCCAGGTTTGCAACTTGTGTCTATCGGTTTACTTTATCCGAGGTCTCGCATTTTCGAATTCTCAAGTTTGTCCAACACAGTCTACATTGTGGACGTACGTCTTTACCAAAAATCAAATTAGATAAAATTTTCTAAAAAATATATTTGGAAAAAAATAAAAAAAAATGGAAAAACTTGGAAATTTCATAATTATATATTTTGGAGAACCTACATTGCTTAAAATTCCTGTTCACTCTTAAAATTGAAAAAGAATGATATATAATAATAGGCAAATATTAGATTTTCAGCTCGCTAACCATTGTTTCTTCTATTATCATTTCCTTGCTTGTTATTGGTCCACAAC
Organism: Tetrastigma voinierianum; assembly: GCA_016808115.1. Taxonomy (NCBI): domain Eukaryota; kingdom Viridiplantae; phylum Streptophyta; class Magnoliopsida; order Vitales; family Vitaceae; genus Tetrastigma; species Tetrastigma voinierianum. The sequence goes on from JAEQBH010003546.1 coordinate 133,196, forward strand.
CTCCACCCTTAGCTATTTTATTTAGTAGAACTAAAAGTTCTCGAAATTAGGTTTGTCTCTCTTTATGTGTCAGAGCCACAAGAGCATCTACTAACTAGGGATGTTCATTTGATAGCATACCATTATGAGCTTCTGCGATCATCTTTTTGCTTCTAAATGCCTATAGTAAAATCTCCGCCCTCTTTACCTCTTTCATAGGAATTTTTTATTGCTAAGATCTTGATGCACTACTTATTGGGTAGGATGGTATACACTTTCTACCATGGATATCATGATCAATTTAGTACATTTATATGCTTTTCAGTTAACGAGAACAAAGGAGATAATAAAATGCATAAGCGGAATTGAATCTATCATGGAAATAGGCACATCAGGTTGTAGCAAGCAGAGTCATAATCATGGAAATGAAGAGCCAATGTTTATTAGTCATAATCATTAAAATGTAAAGATCAAAACATACAAGTGTGGTGAAGGAGGCCCTTTGGTAAAGCCTCTTTAGTGGCGAGTTGTTAGGTTCAACAAATACTGTTCATTCTTTTTCTTGATATGTTTTGCATTGTTCAGGTAATTACATGTTTTTATGGAAAGGAAACTTTATCAATCGCACAACCTTGCTTGAAGAACAATCTCTCCATCGGCATGGTCTTTCCCGCCAGTTCCAACATCCACAAGCTCGAAGTTGATTGATTATCTTCTTTACCAAAAAAAGATTTTGGATCCCATTGGCTTACAAAGTTACCTCGCTGTCTCCATGATTTTGCTTTAAAAATGGATCCATTTATCTATAATTTCTGAGATCTTTTGGGTTTGCTATAGCTATAAGAAGATTTATAGAAAATTGGACTTATCTTTCTTTGTAGTTAAATACTCATATTGTTTTCTATTTTTGGCATAGCTTATTGATTTTTTTTTTTTTTTTTTTTTGAAAAATAGTTTTAGGAAACTGGAAGCATATTTGTGTCTGTCTATATATTTAGTTATTGGTCCTTCTTTTGAGATCTTGTGATTGATGATGATTTTTTTGGATGTTTTCATTTCAAAAACTTTGCTTCCTAAGTAATGATTTTTTTTGTGGCTTTTGTCCACTTTTGAATTTCTATAAGATTTGGAATGGAAGAGCCTTTGAATCAATTTTCTCTATCCCTTTCCTTTGAGTTGCTGCAAGATGTCCCTTTTCTTTGTCTATATGATTTTGCTTAAAAATTGGATCCATTTATCAACCTGGTAGCATAAGAATTTGGAATAGGCTTTGAATATGTCAAGTCTACTCATTTTTGTATTATTTACTTACTTTCCGCTTATATTCAGTTTGTTGGGATAAGTGACAAAATGAATCACAAGTTTTAAATCAAATTATACATAAAATGTGTTCATTTCTTCATAACAATTTAGTGTGGGATAATAAGAATTTTTTGATAGGTGGAGTTATCATTTGCTTTACCTTTTTCTCCAATTGCTGCTTGCTCTTTAGATATGACTACAATTTCACTTTTCAATTGTATTTCACTTAGTACAATAAGTAAGAATTACCTCAGGACATCATATGAAACTCCAAACAGGGTCAAGGATGTATCTATTTTTTCTTTATATAACCCCATGTTTTACTGCATTATCATGCACATATATCTAATTCAAAATCATGTTTTTTCTCCAAACCAACTTTTACCTGATTTTGATTAGCTCCCTAATTTCTACTCAAATGATAACTAGATGTTGTAAACAAATAGCTCTCCCTTGACCTTCTTACACAAAGGTTTAACACGACAATTTGAAGATGAATATTCATGCATGTGCAGCAACTCTAATAAACAATTGAGCAACTATAACAAACAGAACATGGTACAACATGAAAGAGACTAAACAAGTTCAAGTATTGATGATTTGCCACTCCATGGTTTACTAACTGCAAAATATTTTCCTGTTTGATAATTGTGCAACACTAAGTGAGCATTGAAGGACAAGAAGAGAAGCATTGAGTCATGCAAAAAGGGACTCATGAAAAATTTTGGATTCATGAAAAATTTTAGTCAACTTTCCATATTCACATTGGAGAACTCTTGAGATTTTGTAATACTCTTTCTTTGTCAAACATGTTTGAATTTTTTTATTATCTGAGGAATGCAAAAGAAAAAAAAGTTCATTCAAATTACTAACCTGGTTTTCTTTCTTAATTTAGGAAAATATCAAAGGGTGCATTTGAAGCATGTCTTCATTTCCTTATTTTGTTTCTCATTTGTTTTCTCCATTAAAACAGGTGATTGAAACTTTTATTTTAAATTGGGGTAAACTACAAGATCAATCACACTAACATAAACTTGTTTTATTTTCTACCTCCATTCATGCTTCATACATCTATTGCTCTTTTGAAATATCCCTTGATCTAGAGATCTAATGGTAAATTAGATACTTGGTTGAGGAAAGTATTTTAGTGTTTTAGGAAAGTGTTGATGCTTTGGATTAAGCATTTTAGTGTATTTTCTTGATGAAAGTGTTGTAGGAATTTTTGTGAATTTATTTAGTGGCCATATTTTTAGGCCTTTTATTCTCTATTTGATGCCATTTATTTAATTAAAATAATTAGAGGTCTTCATCTTTCCTCTCATGTATTTAATTAAGTGATGACTCATATTATCAAGTGCATCGAAGTAATAAATGTAATTATTCATTGAACTAACTTTATTTCAACTATTGAACAAGAACAAAAGGCCTCATGTGGTGGCTTTGATGGACTTAATACATTCTCCCATAAGAGGATCCTCCACCAATATTTTGTATTCCTACTCATAGATCTACGAAAACTTGTTGGAAATATATAGAAATGTAATTTTGGATCAATTTATATGTAGATAGTTTTTTTCCCTTATCTATATGACTTTAATATAGTTTTTTGTTTTTATCTATCTGACTTCTATAACTTGTGCAGATTTTCAATAACTATGAGATGTTATATTAGGATTTATAATCATTGAAATTAATGTAAATAAAATTTTTAATGTAAGAAAGATGATGACACTTCTAAAGAGTGTCAAGGTTGAAACATAAGAATATATAAAAAGTCAAACACTCTCATAAAAGTGTCATAGTAAAGATTGATGCACAAAAGATGATGCTTGTAATTAGCATCATTGTATTTAAACATATACAATGACAGTCAACACCATGACGCTTTAGGGAAGCGTCATTGTAACTCTTCCATGACATAATTAGTACGTCATTAATTAACTTTTTCCTTGTAATGAAACATATTACTCATATATAGCTTTGGTCACATGACCAAAAATCACTCATTACACATTTTGTCACAATTTTATTTAACACTGTGACCAAAACTTTCTAACTTATAGATTTGGTCACGATCTCAAATAAAACCGTGACCAAAAGTCACTCATTATACATTTGGTCACAGTTTTATTTAACATCGTGACCAAAACTTGCTAACTTATAAATTTGGCCACGGTCTCAAATGGCCGTGACAGTGATCGCATAGATTTATGTATGAATGTTTTATTTTTTATGTATAGTCACGATTTTCAAAAGCGGTGACTAAAATTCCCATCAATACTTTGGGTGATGGCTTCGTTGACGCAATTAAAAAATAATAATAATAAATAAATATATATATATATATATATATATATATATATATATATATATATATATATATATATATTTTGTGGCGATTGTGGCCAGTGACTAAATATTCGTCACTAAAAACCTCAGCACATAGTGACGTATGTTGCACAGAACTCCATATGATAAAGAAAGTAAGGGAAATGAAATATAGGAGGAGTTGTTTCAGAGAAAAGTCACCCATCTTAGCTCCCAAACCCGCATAACCCCAATCTTAATCACAGTAACCAAGCGTCACGATAAGCAGGCAACATGTGTAACATCCTGACAAGGTGGGCTAGATCCGAACTTACACGAGGAGGTAGAAGTTTATGGAAAGGAATCAACACCTTCCATAAGCAGAGGTTTGACGCCAAAAACTAACCAAGCTGTTGCGGTAAACGAGCATTGGTTGGTAAGGGGTTCCAGTAAAGGAAAGGAAATCACAAAAGAGAGAATAATCCATGCATAATTACACTTAGAGACTCGACTTGGAGAACTGGACCTTCAAAATACCTTCATGGAACATCACCAAGACACACCACTGGAACCCATGGATGAGGGGGTGACAAATAAAGAAGGCACAGCCCACGTGAAGAGCACCCAACCTCCATGCAACCTCGAATCGGGATTGCAGGAGATGAGAGAGCTGAATGGGAGGAACCTCGACAGGGCTTCCTCTTTCACCTATAACTGAGGGCCCTCCCCTTGGGGTATGGTCGTCCCTTTCCTAATTGCAGTGCATGTGCTTAAGTGATTTACATGCAAAGAATATTATTTTTTTTTTAATGACTATGTAAAACCCGTGAAAATTTTAAATTTAAATTTTTCAGAAAAAAATGGCAAAACGGTGATTTGTCGGAATAGTCCCGGAGGAAAAGTTAGGATATTTCTAGATCTCGGATGACCAAACAGATTGCACCATTGGAATCGTCTCGTGAAATCTAGTTACCTTGACGAATTACATTGAATTCCGAAATGGTCGGAATTTCACATACTTTTAGGCGAAACAAACAAATGACAGGGTAACATGTGGCATGATGCCACATGGCATCATGTCTATCACATGAGAAGCCATGTGGGTGGTGGATGCCACATGGCAAAGAGCATAATGACCATGTGTCACATGGGAAGGATAACTTGTAAAGGGCCTTGAGGATGACACATGGAAACCATGTGTCACTAAAATATGGAAATGGAGAATCAATTCGGTGAAATGAATGATTGAATCGAAAAGAGAGATTAGTTCGACAAAGGAGGAGCAGAATGGAAAGGAAAGGAAGGAGGAAAAGGAAAAAGGAAATAAGGAAAGAAAGGAAAGAAGAGGAAAGGAAGATCCAAAGTCTAGCGAGTCTCCGGCGTTCGAACAGTGAAAGTTTAGTGGACCAAGGAGTGAGTTCGTCTACGCTCCAAGAGGTAGGGGTTTCTCCTACTCTAGTTATTTCATGCTTAAAGTTCATTCAATGGCCATTGGGTTCGGCTCTAACCGTAGGGCTGGTTCATGACAATTTGGACCGAATTGTTGGTAATCTAGAACCGTTTCCAATGAGGTCTTGCTGAACAAGCTGGGTTGTTTTTGCAGTTTGGGCTAGTCGGGTGTTGGCCAAAGTTTTCAGTGAGGTCCAGGCTGAACAAGCTGGACTATTTTTGCGATTTAAGGTTGGCACCGGGTGTTGGCCCAGAAAGGAGTGGTCGAGATAAAGGGGCTACAATTAAAGGTGAGTTTGGTACATTCGAACAATTTTGGCATCCATGCAAAATCGGTAGCTCCAACTTCGAACGACCATAACTTTCCCGTCCGAACTTCGATTTGAGCATTCTTGGACTCTACAAAAATCTTGTTGAGTCTAGAATTTAATAAGATGAAGTGCTCAACCAAAAAATGGGCTGAGCGGTGGTCTCGATCCATGAGCGGTGAGCGATCAGTTACGGTTTCCCGAACTACATTTTTCCGCGAGGTTGTATCTTAAATGCTCGGGGTTGCGTATGGCCTGAGCAAGAAATTGCATGTTAAATTTTTGTGTGATATATTTGTAAGATAAAATGGAAATAATTATATGTATTAAATATAATTTTTCCATGACACTTGACATGTAGTGTAATATATATGTTGCATGTGACACATAGCGTACATGTAGGAATGAAATGGCTTTCAATGACATATGCATTGCGTTTATGCATGGGACATCACGTCGAGTCGGGTGTGAGTGTATGTTTGGGGTAGACACTGCGTTTGGTGTTCGACCATGGTAAATCGACACTGTGTTTGGTGTTCGATTGTGGGCTCAGTATTTTGGACTACATTGAATGGAATCTCACAAGTACATTTCAACTGTTTTTAGATAAAACAGTTTATCGGAGATTGTCCAATGTTTTTGAATAAAACGTTTATCGGAGAAGCGTCACTTTGTTTTGAATAAAGCGATTTATCGGAGAATTGTCCAATGTTTTTTTAATAAAGCGTTTATCGGAGATTGTCTCTTGTTTTTAGATCCAGCAGTTTATCGGAGTGTCAATTCTTTTGAAATAAAGCAACCAGGATTATTGGAGGCATCCTATGTTTTTGAATAAAACGGTTTATGTTGTCAATGCTTTTGAAATAAAACCGGAGTTATCGGAGGCGTATGCATTTTGAATAAAACATAATATTGTATAGGCGTGCGCGTCTGAAGTAGGCTACGAAATCTATGGCCCATAAATGCGCCAACACACGGTACTAGGTAAGAAATAAGTAGGCATTAGAAATTTATCCAATGTGTCTAAATTACAAAACAAAAAGCTTTTGTTTTTTGGAAAAGATCGAGGGCGGGACGCTACTGGGCGGTTTTCACACTTGGCATATGCAAGTGTGAGGGAGTCAGTGAGGACTCACGATTTGAGTCATGAGGGGTATACTGCATTCATGACATGTGGACATTAAGGTACAATAGAGTATAGGTACTTGAATGCGTGTGATTGTATATATTGGCATTGCATGTTGGTCTTAGGTGGGGAGTAGCCTTGGTAGGAGATATATCTATTGGGTTTTACTCACCCCGTCGTGGGACCACCCTTTCAGGTACAAGAGAAGACGGTGCTCCTTTGAGGCCGTGAGTACGAAGAAGGTCGGGTTGTGGCCTTGAGAAGCATTTTTTGTAAAATATATTAGAACAATCTAGTTTTAATATATGTTTGGCATATAAAAGAGTTGTACATCAAGCTCTTGTAAAATATTATAAGGGTATGTTGTAAGAAAATATACAGGTGACCGCAGATATTCCGCGGGTTGACGAGTTGTCAACCGGACCCTCGGATTTTAGAGGGTCATAGCATGGTATCTGAGTATACGGACCCCTGGGTTTTGGGGCGTTACAGAAATTGACCTCTGGGATTTGGGGCTTTATAGGTTGGTATCAGAGCCTAGGTATGCGATTACCTAAGGCTTGTTGGGTATGGGTCTAGGACGCAGTGCGATTTATGAGGCTTGGGTATGCGTTACGGTGGCTCGGTGTTTGGTACAAGCATCCGCGACGGTGTTAGAGCTTTGGTTTGTGATTGCGAATTAACCGGTAATTGATATCCGCGATCGCGGCGTTACGGTTTAGGTAATGTGAATACAAGTTAGTGGGCATGAGGTTAGAACACGACATCGTGTGCATTGATTGTTTGTGTGTTCTGATATGTTCCACGGGAGATGTATTGTGTTTGTGAATATATGCATGATAGAACATATATCGAATGTTGTTTAACTGCGGATTCATCATATTCATTATGGTTGCATCTTTTATGATAGAGTGGAGCTTGAGTTGAGCTTGGAGGTTGAGACCTCTAGAAAAGCCGTTGTTTGGGAATTCTCCCCTAGGAACTAGGGTGAGGGTTGACTGGATACGTCAAAATTGTAAAGTAGGGATCTATGGGCCTCTACTCATGGTGGACTGAAGGATCATGAATAGGTCCGAGGTTGATGTCATCCTCGGGATGGACTGATTGATGGCACACTGGGTCATCATAAATTATGATTGAATGAGAGTTATTTCCTACACATAGGACAATATTGGTATATGATTACCCCTGGGAATTTCGGGACGAAATTCTTTTTAGGGGGGGAGTGTAAAACCCGTGAAAATTTTAAATTTAAATTTTTTAGAAAAAAAAAGGGCAAAACGGTGATTTGTTGGAATAGTCCCGGAGGAAAAGCTAAGATTTTTCTAGATCTCGGATGATAAAATGGTATACACCGTTGGAATCGTCTCGTGAAATCTAGTTACCCTGACGAATTACATTGGTCACGAAATGGTCAGATTTTACGTATTTTGGCGAAGAACAAACAATGGCGGGCCAACATGTGGCATGATGCACATGGCATCATCATCTATCACATGAAGCCATGTGGGTGGTGGATTGCCATGGCAAAACATGGTGACCATGTGTCACATGGGAAGGATAACTTGTAAAGGGCCTTGAGGATGACACATGGAAACCATGTGTCACAAAAATATGGAAATGGAGAATCAATTCGGTGAAAGGAAAGATTGAATGGAAAAGAAAGATTAGTTCGAAAAAGGAGGAGCATAATGGAAACGAAAGGAAAGAGGAAAAGGAAAAAGGAAAGAAGGAAAGAAAGCAAAGAAGAGGAAAGGAAGATACAACGTCCAACGGGTCTCTAGCGTTCGACGATAGTTCGACGGACCAAGAATTGTGTGTTCGTGTTATGCTCTAAAGAGGTAGGGGTTTTCTCCTACTCACAGTTATTTCATGTAAAGGGTCATTCAATGGCTATTGGGTTCGACCCTAACCATAGAAGTTAGTTCATGACAATTTGTGAACGGTGTTAATCTGAAGCGGGTTTCAAGTCCTAGGCTGAACAAGCTGGGCTATTTTTGCAGTTTGGGCTAGCCGGGTGTTGGCCAGAGGTTTTCAATGAGGTCTTGGCTGAACAAGCTGGATTATTTTTACAGTTTAGGGCTGGCCGGGTGTTGGCCAGTGGAGGTAGTCAAATCCGAGGCAGATTAAGGCTGAGTTTGGGACTATTCTGAACAATTTCACACATCCATTCGAAATCGGCAGCTCCAACTTCGAACGGCCATAATTTTCCCGTCCAAACTCCTATTTGAGCATTCTTGGACTCTATGGAAAGCTCGTTAAGTCTGGGATTTAATAAGATGAAGTGATCATCCAAACCATGGGCTGAGCAGTGGTCTGGGTCATGAACAGCTGAGGGTCCGTTCTGGTTTCCAGAACTTATGTTTTCGGAACTAGGTTGTATCTGAAATGCTCGGGGCTGCATATGGCCTGAGTAGGAAATTGCATGTTGAATTTTTATGTGATATATTTGTAAGATAACATGGAAATAATTATATGTATTAAATATAATTTGTCCATGACACTTGACATGTAGTGTAATAGATATGTTGCATGTGACACGTAGCGTACATTTAGGAATGAAATGGCGTGCAATGACATATGCATTGCTTTTATGCACTGGACATCACGTCGAGTTGGGTGTGAGTGCATGTTTGGGGTAGACACTGCGTTTGGTGTTCGACCATGGTCGACACTATGTTTGGTGTTCGATGGTGAATAAAACGCTTATCGTAGATCGCCCAACGCTTTTTAATAAAACAAATTTATCGAGATTGTCCAATGCTTTTGAATAAAACGCGACGGGAGATCGCCTAACGCTTTTGAATAAATAGCTTAATAAGATTGTCCAATGGTTTTTAACAAAGCGGTTATCGAAGATCGTCTGGCGTTTTTGAATAAAATGCTTTATCGAGACTGGCCCAAATGCTTTTGGAAATAAAGCGGGTTATCGATCGCCCATCGTTTTGAATAAAACAGAATGTTGTATAGGCGTGCAGCGTCCTGCGGTGATAACCCAGAAATCTATGGCCTACAAATGATAACACACACAAGATCGGGGTAAAGAAATAAGAGGCATCAAAATCCAATGTGAACAGTATTACAAAACAAAGTTTTTATTTCGAAAAGTGGTCAAGGGCCAAGATTCATGACATGTGGACATTTAGGTACAACAGAAGATGTGTAATTTGAATGCGTGTGATTTTATGTATCGGGCATTTCGTATATTGCTTTAGCGGAGTAGCCTGTAGTATATATCTATTTGGCTTTGCCACTTCGTTTGTGACTACCCTTTCAGTACACGGTAGAAGATTTGCGGTTCCTTCAAGGCCGTGAGTACGATTATGGCCTTGAGAAGTATTTTTGTAAAATATATTAAAACAATCTAGTTTTAATATATGTTGACATGTAAAAGTGTAAAAGAGTTGTACATCAAACTATTGTAAAATATTATAATAATTTGTATATCTGTAAGAAAAATATACAGAAATGTGACCACGAATATTCCGGGCAGACGACGATTCATCAACCGACTTCTAATCTCTCGAGGGTCATAGCATGGTATCTAAGATACTGACCCTTGGGTTGGGGCGTTATTAAATTGGACCCTGATTTGCATTACGGCATTTCAACTCTTCATTTGGAATTATAAAGAGATGTCGTAAGACCTGAGAAAATTCCACTTTCTAAAATGGCAAACGGTACTTGTGTCAAACTGGGAAATTTTTCTAGATCTCGGATGATGAAACAACCTCAATTGAATCTTTCGAAATCTATCTACCACGCCGACTTCATTAATTCTCGAGATACCTACTTCACATTTTTCGAGGCACCAGGCCTAAAATAGAAACTGGGTCCGAGATATGTGATGACAAAAGCTCACCTACTACATGTACTCATATGACATATGTTGTATGAGTAGAGAGATGATGAAATGGACGGTTCAGATAGGCCAAGTGTCAAAATATAGAAGAAGCGGATATTATGGAATTCAATCATAATTGAATAAGACAAAATACGAATAGTTGTCTTCAAATGGAAAAGAGCAAAAAAGGGGTGAGGGTCGACAAACATGCAAAGGCGGAGGATTTGATTTTTAGAGAGAGAGAACACATTCTAGATTCTCCTAATGATCGGACCAAGCCGTTTTCGACTAGGAAAGAAGAAGTAAAGTTAAGTTCTACACCCATGAGGGCCACGTGGCAATCACGGTGGAGTTCCTACAACTCCAAAAGGTAGGGATCTTTTCCTTCTTGTGTTAATCTTTGGCTAAAAGCCATGTAAATGGTTATGAATGTTTTGAGGCTTGTATTTGCCATAAATTCGATCTCAAAAGCTTAAACTGAGCGGGAGAAGATTCCTTATTTTATGTCAAACAAAGAACCCTAGGTTTCCACTGCTCACGTGAATAGTGACGTGATTTTGCGGTGATTTTTGGTGATGTTAAGTGATTCAAATGAATTGCTTGTGTTTCGCCTGTTAATTGAAGCCCATATGAGCTAATTTTGGTGTTATTGATGGTGAATTTGCATAATATGACTTATGTGATTTAATTATGTTAATATATACGTGAATATATTAGTAATAACGCTTGGGATTTGCATCATGCATTCCATATGCACCGGGGCACCCTAGAATATTAGGAGTGAGGCATGACATATAAATGAAATAAAACTAAAATGTTCAGGAAAGGAATTACTTAAGATTTCTTTTCCTCGAAGAATTGCTGCGACGCTCCAATGCATCACTTCTGATGAGGACCATGACTGCTTCTGAGAGTTATCCAAAGAATTCGCCTGAGGGTAGTCCATATTTTACCGAAATTGCAGTGAGCCTTTCGAGAACAAAAGCTTTTAGTTTTGAAACCCATGATTTTACTCGCATTCTAAGCGCAGTACGTGTGGGAGCCTGGGTGAGGGACCAGACATGGATTATCATGTGGACATTCGAGCAGGTTCATGAAACTGCTTGAATGTGATTGTTCGCCATGCACGCACTTAGGGTGGGGAGTAACCCATGTAGGAAATTATCTCACTCGGGGCTTTGCTCACCTCACGAGGGACGATTTGTGTACAGGAGTGTGCATTTATGACGCGCTCACTAGGGACCGTAGATTAAAGAAAGTTTAACCGTGGCTTGGCATTTTTATTTTGTATAAACATGTATTAAAATTTGTAATTTTTGATATATGTTTGGTAAAGATAATCATTAACTCGAACTATTGTATAGCTTGATGTATTTTGTGAGAGTGTCATGTGGGCCTAAGTGGTCATTATTTTACTCGCATGTAGACCCTGTGGTGGCTTCATTGTTGATTGTTGGGACAAGCTTTGTACCTGGGTAGAGCCCCCGCATGCTGAGACTCGCCCCGATTATGAATGGTAGCCTGCCACCCGACATCCACGAATATTCCGCTGGTTGACGGATTGTCAACGGACACCCCGATTGGGCCACAGAGTCACCCGAAGGGCTTCATCCCCAGTCAACTAAAGATTTGCTGTAATCGCCTAAACCGAGATTTTGGGGCTGATTGAAACCAAATGTAGTGGGGAGAAGGCAAACGTTATATGTAACCAAGACTGAAATGTCGATATCGTTGATATGTCGACGATATATTGGATATTGGCCCTTACGAACATGAAACATGCCTCTAATTATCGTTTGAGCAACAAATCGTCAAAAAATCAATAATATTGACAATATATCGATATTACACTGCACTGATACACGATGCAATTGTGACTCGAAACCCAAATGAAGATGAAAACTTAAACCCGATCGAATCTAAAATCCATATGAAATTTCCTAAAGACTCAAAACAAAAACCCAAAATCGAGAACAAAAATATGAATCAAACTCCATCTATAATCCTGATATTTAAAGTCAACAAAACCCTAGAAATCAAAGAACAAAAAAAATCTAAATCAAACTCCATCTATAACCCCGATCTTTAAAATCAACAAAACCCTAAATGTAAAACGATGAAAAAAAAGGACTAAGGATCTTACCATTGGGAAAATGAGACGACCCAGATGAAGAATGGACTAATTTCTTTTCCTTATTTTCTTTTACTTTTCCTCGTGGATCGAAAAAAATCAAAACAAAAGAGAGATAGAAAGCAAGCGAGAAAGAAATAGATAGAAAGCAAGCGAGAAAGAAATAGATAGAAAGCGTAGAAAGAGGGGGAGAGATGGGGTGTGATGACAGTTGCGTGATCATTCTAAATTAATTTTTGGGTGATTTGAATCATTTGATTAAATGACTTTTGAAAACTCAAATTTCGAAATTTGACATTTCATGAAGAAAAAAAAAATTTGTCACATTTTGTTAAAAATGTCCTTATTTTCTTGTAAAAATAATCCCTTATTATAAAAGACAAGGTAAGCAAATGATACATGGAAAGATGTTTTTATCTAAAATAGGTTATTTTTCAAGAATAAACATGGAAGATATTATGTTACAAATTTAGGGGTATTTGATGTATTTTGACCAAATATTTCTTCATTTTATTATATTTGCCACATCCATGTATAACCTTAAATTATTATTTTTCTTTTTTTTATGAATGAGTATTTGTCCTAATTTATTATATTATTATTAATAACTCCAAGTAATTTAAGTTTACCTCTTGTTTGAAGTCAATAAATTTTTTTTTTCAAAAGTTATTTTTTAATCAAAAATATTTTCAAAAGTTAATTCTTAATATTTATGCAAAAATATTTTTATCATTTTTAAATTTTTTAAAGGTTTCTTTATTAATTTTATGTAATTTATGCTTTATCGATATTTATGTAAAAATATTCATCTATATATCATCGATATATCCGTAAAATCTAAGTACCGATATATCAATTGAAACCGATATTTTAATCCTGCATTCATAAATAACCGGGATATGATCATCGGGTCGTGAATCAGCGCATTGGGTGGTTCAACCAGAGTCAGGGTAATTCGAGCTCGGCTCCACTGGCTAGCCTCCAACCAACTGCACTGTACGCCAGGGTTCCAAATTCCCACGGTTTGAAAAATTGGGCCAATCAAGATCGTAGCCTGGGCTGGCCCCACCAAAAAAATTTTCTCCGAAAAAATCTCTACTCACGTACGATTACACTCATTACTCAAACCTAATTTCATTTTGAGTTTTTCTAAAACACTAAACTGCAGTCATCGACTCTGTCAAAGTCCCACCTCCTTTCAGCTTCTCCTTCTCAGCCGAGCACCCAGAGCCACAGGCCCTAAGATCCAGCGCTCCCGAGACTCTCCATGGAGCTTTTCCAACTCACAAGTAGTCACTGCCTGCCCCATTCCCCTTCCATTTCAACATCTATGAGTTCTAATTCACCTGAATCTCGATCCTCCATCAAGGTTAGGGTTTTTTCTCTTCTCTTCTATTGGTATTTATTTTTGTTCCTTTGCGCTTCTTTAGGGCTTTTTCTACTTTGGTTCTCTAATTTTGGTGTTTCTAGTGGTTTTTTATTCATCCTCGCCATGGTCGTCTTCCTTCCTCAGTGAAGGGACCCAACCCGGATTTCCTCTTCCTAACCCGAGAGACCTTCCCGACACTCCTACGGATTTGAGAAAACATTTCTGTTAAACCCTTTTTAAAAATTATTCCGTGGAGCGAACTCATTTATATAGTTTTTCCATTAAAACCTTATTAAACATGGTGGGAATTTTTCTTTTCTTTTCTTTTAAACATTAAACCTTTTTTATACTATTAAACATTTTGCAGAAAATCGAATAGAGTTTCCTTTGTTTTTCGGACATTTCCCAATTTTACAACACCTACAATAAAACATTTTACACTCCCAATAATGTTCATTTACTCCACATCCAACTACGGGACATCAAGTCCACCACAAGCAATTTCAAATTAAAATTTAAAATCATTTTCTCGAACACCATAGAAATATAAATAATATTTTTATAAACTATTAGGCTCGAGTCGGATTACACTCTAACCGCCTCTCACTCTCTACCACATGTGAGGATCAAAGCTCTCGTAGTTCATTTCTTTAAAACATATATACATTACAAAATAAAGGTGCACAAGTAGTTATTTACAAAAATGTCTATACATTTCAAAAAGTAGTCGTCAAGTAAGGCGAAAGTGTCATCATAATAAGGACGCTGAAACCGCCCACGTACTTCTACCCTAAAAAACATTTATAAAAAACATTTGGAAAGAGTGGTGAGCCAAAAGAGCCTGAGAGTACGCTCATAGAAAATAATACTGTGATATAGTTCAAGATATAGTTCAAAATACAATGTAAAACAATTGTATAAATATCTCATTTCAATAAACACTAACTATACTTTCTTTTCCTTTTTCTTGAATCATTCAAGGCATCCAATGGAACCCGTCATCAAGTAACTCACTCATTGCCCATGAAATAACCTCTGATGAAACAGTGTTACGATCCGATGGCCCAAAAGGGAACCTCCGATAAATCGAGCCTTTCTTTTAAATACCATTGCACTTGAAATAAATCACATCGTGCATTGGTAATCTTTTCGTACTTTTCACGCACATGGCAATATGCATTACTCTCCCTTCCCTCTATAAAAAAAAATCCTATCTCTTTCCCATATACCATGCACGCTTAAAGTTAATTTTAGTCACTTTCCTTAAACTTTATCTTAATGATGTGGTAACCGAAGGATCCCACCCTGATTAACCTCATGAACCTAGGGACTCCCAAGACTCCAATGGATATAGAAACTTTTCCTCAAAACAACAAATAAAATCCATTGAAATAACCCCTTACAACTCTTAACATATCTTTAGAAAATAATGGGGTTTAAGTGTAAAATTTTTTCTTCTTTCCTTTTCAAACACTCGATTTTTCGTAAAATCGTCGAATTCTCCGCTTTTCTGACTTTCCCAAATCTCTACAAAAACCCGCGAAACATTTAAAACACTCTAATCTTTCAATTCTCAACTTCTCAACTTCCGCTTTAGGACTCTTTCATTCACAACCCACCAAACACAATATATACATATATTACATTATTCATTTCAATCATAAAACATTTCAAACTTCTTCAATTCCATGCATTTGTTTTTATCAAAAGATTGGGCTTGAGCCGGACTTAAGCCGACCGCCTACGTACCTCGTCCACTGAGGATCAAAGCCCACATAGTTCCTTTTCAAAATATATACATCTATACATATATACATGACAAAATATTCAATATATACAATATGCAAAATATATACAATGCAATCACAAATATTCCTGCCTTCCTCAATGGCTCGACTCACCGCACGTGAGGATTCTCTATCTGGCGACTGCCTGTCCCGAAAAATGTTTTAGAAAACACACGGAAAAGAATGAGCTAAAGGAGCCCATGAGTGTACATTTTCATTAAATAACGCGCATATCAAAGCAATACATACTTATACAATTAAATCAATTTATGCCTTAAACATTTATACCTTAAACTTTCTTCTTTCTTTATTTCTTCTTTCTTCTTCTCGATGGAACCCAGGGAACAAATGAGCAACCATCAGCTTTCCGGCATCGACGGTGAGGGATACCACATTCCGCCATAACCACTACGTCATGGAGAAACTCACGCTTTGCATAGTTCCAAATTACAAGACTCCACGTTGTAAGGATATTACTCTAGACACCTAATTCTCCCCAGCTAGTAACCTATAACTTTACCCCAAACCTACACGCTTACGTACCCTACGACATCAATCAGTATAATACTATAGTTTAGGTAACCATCAAGAAACATTTCTCCAAAATACATTTATAAATACATTTAAATCCTTACTTTATCATTAAAACATATGCATTCTTACTCCATTTTAAAACTTTCATAATACTTCTTTAACATATGCATACATATTTCTATATACATATAAATATATATATTGATGCAAGATAAAACATTTCCATATGCCTTAACATTTACATAAACATTTCCATTAAACTTTCGCCTTAACATTAAACCATTCACTTTAAAAACTCAATTTTCAAAATATCATTTTCTACTCACTGCTCACCGCTCAACTCAGCCATTTCCGTCAGTTCCCGCTCCTCTCCGATAGTCCTTTTTCACCTTTTCAAGAAAACCACAACTACACATTAACCATAATTTCCATTTAACTCTATACACACTCACCCTATATTCTTATTCCTCTATGAATATATTTTACTTAGGAATTGGTATCAATCCAATCGGATCATCCCAACTAAAGTTATGGCATTTTCATGCCAACTAGTGAATCTATTTTACTTAGGAATTGGTATCAATCCAATCGGATCATCCTAAAACCAAAGTTATGGCATTTTTCATGCCAACTAGTCCATTTAACACATACTTAGGACAGTTTGTATTACTCATTTTTCCCGGGTCTTAACTTCATATTTGACATTATCTCTTTGTACTATTTTAAAGCTAAGGTGCTAAGGGTTCTTCTCCAATTGGAATCACCCAAATCGGAGCACCGAAACTCACGTTACGTCCAAAACAACCGGGCTAATCTATATTCAAACCGAACTGCATGCTGGCTTACACATGACCCTACTTAGTAAATTCTTTAGGCCACTTATAATTAGAATTTGGATTTACGCCTATTTCTATATGTTTGGTTCTCCTTGAAGTCTATTTTAACCAACAACTTGAATCACTCAAATCGGATCAGAAATGAGTAAGTTATGGTCAAAATACAAACAAATGGTCAAATAGAAAAAATGCAGCATTTCCCCGTACCGAGAACTGCATAATGGCTTACACATGGTTCTACTTTGAGTAAATTTATAGGCTACTTATAACTGTAGAATTTGACGATTCTTATTTCTATATGTTTGATTCTCTTGAAGTCTATTTAACTAAACTTGAATCACTCAACCTGACGTAAATGAGCAAGTTATGGTTACTAACCTGGTTGGAAACAAAAATGCAGCATTTCCATCAGCAAGCCCCTTTGAATTTTTTTCCAGACGGTTTTTGCCACTTTGCTACCAATTAACATCATACAACTTGTATAATTCATATACCTCAAGAATTTACATGGAATCTATCTAAAAAACAACTCCACAACACTTGAAATGCAAGCAGAACCAAACCTCAAAAAACCCTGAAAATCCAAGAACTCAACCTAGTCCACTAATTCTTTTAAACATCATATAATTTGATGATCTCCATGTTTATGTTTTCTCCCAATTTGGGGGTTTTACTCCTCATAACTTCAAAAATTCAAAGGTTTGCGTGACTTTGCACAAAAACCTGCACTAAAGGAGCATCAATTATCCTTAACAAAGCCCTAGGAATCCAAAATGTATTTGATTCTAAAACATACACCTTAATCTTTGACTTCTCCTCCTCCTTCTCCTTCTTCTCCTTGCTCTCCTTTCTCCTCCAACGTGAACCCTAGCCTTACAGAAGAAATGAATTTGGCTTTTGTCTCATGGCTATTTATACTCCCATATTCTCATATTTGCAATTAAGTCCTCAAACATTTTAATTTTGCAATGCCACTTGTTTAATTTCCACTATGGCCCATCTCTACTTTGATTCTAATTTCCATATCCTTTTAATACCATAATTCCGTGTTCCATAAATTATCATTTCCTACTTTAGTCTCCAAAATACTACTATCTGACACTTGGTACTCTTATACACCCCTACAGTATCATGTATTGTACACTCTCTCGAGACGGGGTGTTACAAAATCCTCCCTCCTTAGGAACATTTCATTCGAAATGAATAAACTAACCCAAAAGAAAAGAAAGAACATAAATTCATCCGAAAACAAGTGAGGGTACTGACGCGACCCAGCCTCCTGGCTCCCAAGTAGCTTCCTCTATGGTATGACTCCACAAATACCTTCCTCACCAAATGTGAATAGCACCCGTGGCGCATAACTTGTTTCCCTCGACGGTCGAGGATCTCGCACCGGTTCTTCTTCTCGATATCAAATTCTCTTGTATTTCCACCGTTGCTCACAATACATGAAGGGTCCGTATGTACCATGAGCATAGAAACATGGAAAACATCGTGAATGCGACGAGGTCAAGGCAACCCAATCGATATGCCACCTCTCCAATCCTCTCAACAATCCCGTATGGCTCCAATATAACGCGGACTCAACTTTCCACGCTTTCCAAATCTTAGTACGCCTTCCATGGGGAAATCTCAAAATACCATATCCCCTACTCAACTTCAGTCTCACGGCGACTGGCTCCGCATAACTTTTCTCATTTGCCTTGTGCAATTTTCAATCTATCCCTTATAACTTTGATTCATCACAAGTCACTTGACAATTTCCTAATTCCTACTAATTTCTTTCGCCTACCTCATCCCAACAGACTGAATTCGACATTTTCATTCATAAAGAGCCTCTATGCGGCCATACCTACTGAGAATCATATTGTATGCAAACTCCATCAATAGGTGTTCCTTGTGTATGATACATCTTTGTATTTCCCGATGTATAGTATAATCGAGGAATGGGCTTCCTCCATAATCTCTCTCCTCACATCACCTACATCCCAGGATACACACAACCTCCGTCCCATGACCACGACCATCCCTCTCTCAATGATAATCCCGTCAGCCTTTACTCTACTTCACCTCTCACCTCACTATCTCGTGATCCCGACCGATGGAAGTGTGGGCACCGGAGCCGAGGTCAATCTCCTTTTCGCCCATCAAAACTCACGACAAGCCCGACTCAGTAAAAAACAGCTCCTTTCTTTGCCGCCTAGTCAAAGGCTGGGTGGCCATTCAGAAAATCCTCAACGAACTTACTGCATACCCCGCCAAACCCGAAACTCCTTATCTCTCAGAACACTCGCAGGTTTCCACCCGCAGATAGTCACTCCTCGCGGACCCACCCGAGATCCCCTCCGCATAAACCATGTGTCCCAAAAAGGCGATGACCGCCGAGCCAAAACCGCACCTCACCGAAGCTCAAAAGAACCGATGTTCCCGCAATGTTTGCGTAATCTATCCCGGGCGTCTGATGTTCTTCTGACGCCCAATAGATCAAGATATCGTCAATAAAACATCACAAACTGATCTAAGTAAGGCCTGAAAATCCTATTCACAGATCCATAAAAAGCCACTGGGTATCTGTAAGTCCAAATGGCATGACTAGAACCCAAACGCCCGCACTCATGTTCCTCGACGTCAGCTCGGGAACATCCTCATCATGAAGTCTCAACTTATCCAAATTCACTTCCAATTAAATCAAGGCTCATGACAAATATCTTTGCAAGCCTTACATCGCTTTCATTAGCATCCTTAAAGTGAAAACCCATAATGCCCTTCACCTTAGCAAAAAATTACATTTATATCTTAACTACTACTTTCTAAACATTAATTCTAACACATTCCATTAGGGCATTTAATCACCAATTGATTAAAATCAATGGAAACTCAACTTTTCCCCATACTTCTCCTAAGGTGGTCAAATCCTACATGTCACACATTCATAATTATTTCTTCAATTTCTTCCGCTTTCTTTCAAGAAATTATATTTGATATTCATCCAATGTCAATGATTTACTTAAACTAAATCAAACCAATGCATTTCCAATTAAACCCTTTCTTGGCCTAACCCTCTCATCTTATTTTCTATTCAACTTTTAATTCCATTAATTCCTTCAAGCATTTCAATGTCATTAAATCAATTAAAACCAATCAAACAACATCACTTCCATTAACATCAAAAGTTGACCTAATCTGACAATCCTTATAATATCACTCTTCTTTTTCAATTTCTTAGCAAAATCAACCTAGAATCATGTCAATTTAATAGTTAAAGCCTTAATATAATTTCAATTGAAGGTTTAGATAAAGAATCTATAAAACCCTAATCATGCATCGAACCTCCTCGAACTCCACGCCGACCCACTCGCTTTCTGTTTTTTGATCGTATGTAAGAGTTCACTGATTTCAAACCCATGCTCCTCTCATCCCTAATCGCGGCCCTACTACTGGTCAGACCGTATGTGGGTCACACGCTACCGTGGTCCAAATCTCTCGATCGATCACAACAAACCTCTCTTCAAGCCATGATATGAACCTTTGAAGCTTTTTTTTTTTTTTTTTTTTTATAGTCTTTATCATAGAATACAGTTTTTCAAGCAATGATACGGACCTTTTGGTTTTTCCATTTTATCTTTTATCGGATCTCAACTTTTCAAGCAATGATACATGACTAACTTCTCTTAATACATGACTCGTGGTGCATTTGAAGTATGACCTCATATCCTACAATTGATCAGGTAAGATTATGTACAAAATCATGCATTTTATATGTTAACTGATCACAGAATTGTCTTCTTCTGTCTTTTCTAACAATAATCTTGACACCGATTCCTCTAAATATCGATCTCCCATGTCCTCTGTCTGCTCATCCCCGTTTAAGATTGAAATGTATCCTCGTATATCCATAATCGTATCAAAGAATCGTTTCACTTCATAGTCTTGTGGAAATAAAGCACACAGAAAACATCGTTTAACTGAAGTTACAATTTATCATAACTTCTAATCTGAAAGCACCCGTAGAACACATCATTTCCATGTCAAGTAGTAATGATTTTCATTCCACTAATAGAGTTCCCATTCGACAAGTCCACTTAAATTACATTAATATTCCTCCTAAGGTGTTGATGATTATGCACTTCCTACACATGCCTACAATTTCTTTTCCAACATTTATGATCTTTTCAATCACACTATTCTCCTATCCTCCAAATGTAATCTCTGAATTAAAGTCCAAGACTCCTGCCTAGACCGTCCAACTCAAAAAGATCTAGTATTATTTCCTATAAATGAAACCTCGGTATTTCGGTGTGGTGGTACTAATGCCTCAGAGCTTCCCCGTGGCGAGCCTACTGACGACGCATTTTTCTCTCGCTGAACTCAAAATTTACATGCCACGTAACGATATACGGCTTTAAATCACATAAATAATTTATGAAATTTTAAATAAAACATTAAAACAATCATATGAAAATCAAATCTTTCAAATCTTTATAACATTTTCAAAACCGGCTCGATACCACGCTAGCTGATCCCGACCGATTAACCTCACGAACCCGAGATCTCCCCAAGACCAATGGATATAGAAACTTTTCCTCAAAATACCAACAAAATCCATGGAGCGAACTCCTTGATACCTCTTAACATATCTTTAGAAAATAATGCGAAGTTTAAGTGTAAATTTTTCTTTCTTCCTTTTCAAACACTGATTTTTCGTAAAAATCGTCGTAGTTTCCTCTCGCTTTTCTGACTCTTCCAACTTACAAAACCCGCGAAACATTTAAAAACACTTCTAATCTTTCAATCCTCAACTTCTCAACTTACGTTTTAGGACTCCTCGTCTACAACCCAATCAAACACAATATATACATATATTCATTTCAATCATCAAAATATTTCAAACTTCTTCAATTCCATGATTTGTTTTACCGTGTGATCACGGTTTTTGACAAACATCGCCTAATGCACTCGGGCCCACTAAGGATCAAAGCCCACATAGTTCCTTTTCAAATATATACATCTATACATATATACATGACAAAAATATTCAATATATACACATGCAAATGTATATACAATGCAATCATACCGTCGTCTCTCAATGGCTCGACTAATCAACGTATGGTTCTCTATTGCCACTTGCTCCTTGGTCCCGAAAATGTTTTTGAAAACACACGAAAAGAATGACAAAGGAGCCTGAGTGTATGCATTTTCATTAAAATAATCGCTTCAGTATATATCAAAGTAATACATACTTATACAATTAAAATCAATTTATGCCTTAAACATTTATACCTTAAACTTTCTTTCTTTACTTCTTTCTTCTTTCTTTCCGATGGTTCCAGGGAATAAACACACCGTAACGCTCGGTACCGATCGGTGAGGACAGTCACATTCCATCATAACCACTACGCCATGGAGAAACTCACGCTTGCATGTGGTTCCAACATAAAGACTCCTTATCACGTGTAAGGATATTACTCTGCACACCTAATTCCCTCCCTCGCCTAGTAACCCATAACTCTACCCTAAATCCTTACACGCTTAAGGTACTCGTCGATATCACCATAATACCATAGGGGTTTAGGGTAACCAATGTTAAAACATTTCTCCAAAATACATTTATAAATACATTTAAATCCTTTACTTTATCATAAAACACATATGCATTCCTTTACCCATTTTAAAACTTTCATAATACTTTAACATATGCATACATATTTCATATACATATAAATATATATATTACAAGATATTTCATTTCATATGCCTTAACATTTACATAACATTTACTAAAACTTTTCGCTTAACATTAAAACCATTCACTTTTAAAAAACTCAATTTTCAAAATACTTTTCACTCACTGCTCACCCCAGCCAATCCCGCTTGCTTCCCGTCGAGTCCCCTGATTCCTTCCGATAGTCCTTTTTCACCTTTTTTCAAGAAACCACAACTACACATTAACCATAATTTACTTAATCCCCCCACATACACGCGCCCCATATTCTTATTCCTCTATGAATCTATTTTACTTAGGAATTGGTATCAATCCAATCGGATCATCCCAACTAAAATTATGGCATTTTCATGCCAACTAGTGAATCTATTTTACTTAGGAATTGGTATCAATCCAATCGGATCATCCCAACTAAAGTTATGGCATTTTCATGCCAACTAGTCCATTTACCGATTACACTAGGGACAGTTTGTATTACTCATTTTTCCCGGGTCTTAACATCATATTTGACATTATCTCTTTGTACTATTTTAAATCTAAGGTAAGCAGGTTCTCTCCAATTGAATCACCCAAATCGGGAGCAATCAAACTCACGTTACGTCCAAAACAACCGGGCTAATCTATATTCAAAAACTGAACCAGACAGTGGCTTACACATGGCCCTACTTTGAGTAAATTTTTAGGCCACTTATAATCAGAATTGGACGATGCCTATTTCTATATGTTTGATTCTCCTTGAAGTCTATTTTAACTAGCAATTTGAATCACTCAAATCGGATCAGAAATGAGCAAGTTATGGTCAAAATACGAACTGTTGGAAACAGGAACAGAGCATTTCCCCGTACTGAGCAAATCTCCCTTGAATTTTTTTCCAGATTTGCTTCTTTTTGCCACTTTTGCTACCAATTAACATCATACAACTTGTATAATTCATATACCTCAAGAATTTACATGGAATTCATCTAAAAACAACTCCACAACACTTGAAATGAGTGCTATGGAACTCAAACTCAAACCCTGGCGAAAAATCCTAACTCAACCTAGGTCCACTGGGTTCTTTTAACATCATATAATTTGATGATTCCATGTTTATTTTCTCCCAATTGGGGTTTTACTCTCATAACCCCAAAAATTCAAAGGTTTATGTGACTTTTGCACAAAACCTAGACCAAAGGAGCATCAATTCTCCTTACCAAAGCCCTAGGAATCCAAAATATATTTGATTCTAAAACATACATACCTTAATCTTTGGACTTCTCCTCCTCCTTCTTCTTCCTCTTCTTCTCTTCCTTGCTCTCCTTTCTCCTCCAAACGTGAACCCTAGCCTTATGAGAACAAAACAATTGGCTTTTGTCTCATGGCTATTTATACTCCCATATTCCTCTATATTTGCAATTAAGTCCTCAAACATTTTAATTTTGCAATGCCACTTGTTTAATTTCCACTATGGCCCATCTCTACTTTGATTCTAATTTCCATATCTTTTTTGCTAAATGACAATTGTACCCTTCTTTTAATACCATAATTCCGGGTTCCATAAATTATCATTTCCTACTTTAGTCTCCAAAATACTACTATATGACACTTAAGATTTTATACACCCTACAAAAGATTACGTATCAGACACTCTCGACGGGGTGTTACAAGAACTATGATTCAATCATAAACATTTTTCATAGTAACATATATATATATATATATATATATATATATATATATATATATATATATATATATATATATATATAAACATAATTAAAGTAAAACTACATTTTCTTTTTTCATTTAAAACATTTATAACATAGATATGAAAATATGAGCATATATATATATATATATATATATATATATATATATATATATATATATATATGTATATATATATATATATATATATATATATATATATATATATATATATATATATATTCAATAAACATTTACATTTTCTCAATGAAGTATATTTAAGCCTCTTGTTCTCCTTAAAAAACCTTTCCACCTTGGCTCCTTAATCACTTTCCTCCTACAAGTCACACATTCATAAAATCCATCAACAATCATACCTTAACAATAATCACTGTTATTAACTATAATATACTTTCTATTAAATTAGAAAGCAACTCTTAAGCATTTTCTTATTTAACTTAATCTCAACTTCACCAATTCACTTCCAATTAAATCAAGGGTCATGACAACATCATTAAAAGCCTTAAATCAAGCCATGAGCATGCTTAAAGTGAAAAACCAATAATGCCCTTCACCTTAGCAAAAATTACATTTATACCTTAATCAATTATGTTTCTTAAAACTTTAATTTTAATACATTCCATTAGGCATTTAATCACTTCCAATTGATTAAAATTATTTAAAACTCAACTACTTCTCCTAGGGTGGCCAACCTACATGTCCCACATTCATCATTATTTCTTCACTTTCCATTTTCTAACAATTATGACACAATTCTCAAATGCCATTGATTCAATTAAACTTAAATCAAACCAATGCATTTCCAAATCAAACCTCTCGTCAAACCTCTTCCATGCTATATCTCATTTTTTTCAATCCTTAATTCCATAAATTCCTTCAATATTCAAGTAATGTCATTAAATCAATTAAAATCAATCAAACACGCCTCCTTAACATCCAATGTTGACCTAAATTTACAACCTTATAATCACAATTTCTGCTTTTCAATTTCTTAGCAAAATCAACATAACCATGTCACCTATTAGCTAAAGCCTTAAATATAACTCTAATCAAGGTTTAGATAAATAAATCCATAAACCCTAATTGCTTACCTTAATAGTTTTGGGGTCTTAGTGTTAACTCGAATTCCAATGAAATCTCTTGTTCAAATCTACATAAAGACATGCCAAGAAACTCATTTACACCATCATATAACCATTTCCATTAATCCTCAAATTCATAGACTAGTAAGTGATCCCACTTTAAAAACTTGCTTTTTCACTTAGGGTTTGATCTAGGGCACTTCATGGACATGATGAACACTTGAAATGGACTTGAAATGGCATGAGAATTGTTTGAATAGCTTGGAAAGGGGCTGCAGAATTTTCTCCCTCTCATGAACGTGAAGTGCTTCCTTTGCTTCACTTTTGCCTTTCAAATTTTGCTTCACCTGTATGTACCCAAAAGACAAGCCAAATGCACTTTAAATGATACTTTTTTCATGCCCAATTTTCTCCCTCCACCGTCTTTTTAAAATTAACCCATGCCATCGTTAAGATCCTACATTCTCATTGGTCCATATGTAACCATATAGTCCAAAAGCAACTAATTCCACTCTTTGCTCCATAAAATCCCACTAACTTAAACCATAGGTAGGCTTAACTAACTTTCATGATTTGCTAACACAAATATCCTTTTAACCTTAGTTAACTTTAACTAACCAAGGTTAAGTTTGATTTTAGTTAACTTTAACTCATCCACTAACCATAGTTAAGTTAACTAATTTATGATAAATATCAAAATTTATGGAAAGCTCTCATAGGTCCATTTTTAATCACATGACTCAAACTACATAAGAACTCATCTCATTATTCTGTCATTTATTACTAAATGAAATAGTATCATTAATACTTAAATGTCTCCTTGAAAATAATACCTCTATACCGATAAAAACTCCAAAATATTCAAATGGGATCCAACTATAAAATTCGATGATTGAATACTACTAAACTTATTTCTATCACAACATGCTTTAGAAAAAAATTATGTGGTTGCAAGGAATATTTTTAAAACTATTTCAGAAAAATGGCATTTTCACATGAATTTATCTGATGTCAAAAAACCCTTAAACCAACTCTGCTTTTGAATCAGTCACTTTCTTTTGTAGACTCAAACACATTATTCTGGAACATTTCTGATTTTCGGGGCTCAGCTCTTTTTCTCGAAAATTATTATTCATTCGACCGCTTCATCAAATACATAATCCTATTTAAAATGACAATCAATATTCATGGAAATAGCAAATCTGTGGTCTTATAATTCTCCCCTCTTTATAAAAATTTCGTCCTCAAAATTTAAATATCATACCTAACCAAAATTGTGTGGATACTCGAGTCTGATCCCGATCTTCACATTCCCATGTCATTCCTCCGCCAGGTGATTCATTCACAGCACCTTCACTAAAGGAATCACTTTGTTCCGAAGAACATGATCCTTTCAATCAACAATCTGAACCGGTCTTTCTTCATAAGTCAAGTCTTCTTTCAATTCAACCGGTTCATCCCTTAACGCATGTGAAGGATCTGCCATATACTTTCAAAGCATACAAACATGAAAGATATCATGTATTCTAGCCAATTCAAGTGGCAACCTCAACCGATACGCTACCTCCCCAATTCTTTCCACAATTTCATAAGGTCCCATATAGCAGGGACTTAACTGCCCTTTCTTTCCGAATCGCAACACCCCTTTCCATGGTGATATCCTCATAAATACTTGATCCCCCACCTGAAATTCCAAGCCCTATTCATTATCATCATAACTTTTCCGTCGATCTCAGGCTATCTTTAATCTATCCCCGACAACCTTAACATTATCCGTCGTGGACTGACAATTTCTAGACCAACAATTTCTCACCTACCTCATCCCAATATAATGGAGTCCTACACTTCCTCCATATAGTGCCCTCATAAGGTGCCATTTCTCAATGCTTGATTGATAACTATTGTCAGAACCTGCTTAATGGTGTATGTCTATCCCAACTTCTTTTAACTCTAACACACAAGCCCCTACATATCTTCCATGTCTTGTATGGTTATTTCTAAATCACATCCGTCTCGAGGATGGAAAGCCAGACGTAAATGTAATATAAGACCTGTAACTTATGTTTCGCCGACCTAACAAATCGTGGATCTTTTGTTTCGATATTATTATCGATACTAAATAAGATTCGTGAAGTTTTGACACCCTTTTACATACAACTCAACCAACTTCAACCGAGTCACTATTTTCATAAGTAGAAATGGCCGACAATCTATCAACAATCACCCATATCGCGTCATAACCACTCTGGCAATGCAGAAGTCCTACCACAAAATCCATCATGATTCTCTCCCATTTCCACAGAGGGATCGGAAGAGACTGTAAGAGCCCAGCAAGTCTTTGATGCTCAGCCTTAACTGGTCGACAAACAGATCCGAGACAAACTCGCAACATCTTTCTTCACACCTCCCCACCTCAGTGGTTCCTCAAGGTATGATACATTTTAGTGCTTCTCGGATGCATCAAATATGTAGAAAAGTGAGCCTCTTCCATAATTTCTTTCTTTAATCCTCCCACATTTGGTACACACAACTTGTGACCCATCATCAATGTACTATATGCCCGTACTGAAAATCCCTTCAGCTACCCAGACTCAACTTCCCTTTTCAACTTAATCGCCACCCATCTTGAGTCCGTAGTCTCCTTTTATCCTATCTATCACATTTCGCATGAACATGAAATGTAGCTAGTAAAGCTCCAATATCTGTCAACTCTAGTCTCACACCTAAAGACCTCAATTCCACAAGTCTAGGGAGATACATAGCCCTTAGGTGAGATATGGAACCCGTAGGTTTCCTATTAAGAGCATCAGCTACCACATTAGCTTTCTTCTCCCTTGATGGTACTCCACAGTACACTGATAACTTGGGATGAGCTCAACCCATCTCCTTTGTCTCATATTTAACTCCCTTATGTGTGAATAAGACGCAAGCCTATGATTCAAAATTCTATGGAACCCCATATAAATAATGCCTCCATATCCTGTGAGAGTAAAGACTACTGTTACAAATTTCTAGGTTGTGCGCCGTGGATAATTCTGCTCGCTTCTTCAATTGTCTCAAAGCCTATGCTATCACATTTTCATGTTGCATTAACACACACCCTAAGCCCTACCTGGAAGCATCACAATACACTGTATATCCATCCTGCCCTGATGGAAGTGTAAGAACTGGGGCTGAGGTCAATTTCTATTTTAGTTCATCAAAGCTTTGCTGACATGCCTCTAACCATACAAACTTTTCCTCTTTCCTTGTCAATTTAGTCAAAGAAGCCGCTAACTTCGAAAACCCCTCAACAAACTTCCGATAGTACCCTGCCAAACCCAGAAAACTCCGTAGATTCCTCAGTTTGCCATTCATGGTGGTTTCCTGGGCCTACAATTGCCTCAATCTTGAGGATCAACATAAACTCCCTCTCGCAAAATCACATGTCCTAGAAAGGCAAATCGTTTAACTAGAACTGCATTTGTACTTAATTTGGCATACAATTGATGTTCCCTCATAATTTGTAAAATAACGCTCGGGATGTTCCTCAGATCTTCCTTATCATACTTAATAGATTAAACACACAATTATTACTATAAACAAACTATCTAAGAAACAAGATCCATTCAAAGATCCAAAGAAAATAGTTAAAAAGAATAATCAAATGATCAGAACTGTGAATGCTCATAATCGTGGTTTTGAAGTTTCGCTTTCTTGGGCATCCTCCACCTGAACTTTAATTTGATGGTAATCTGTCCTGATCACTGAGTCACCTCGCTCCCCAGAATTGATCAAAAGACTCAATTCGTGGAAGCCGGGTATCATCATGATTGTCATTTTATTCAACTGTGAATCAAAACACACCTCATACTTCCATCCTTTTTCTTCACAAAACGATACCGATGCTCCCAAGGTGAAGTACTGGCCCGACAAACCCTTACTCACAAGCCTCCATCCGTACTTCAATTATTTCCCCAATCCTAAAGGAGCCATCCTTGCAAGGTGCCCAGATCGGGTTCTCGTCCCAAGGGCGAATTTAATCTGAAAATCAATCTCTCTATCTAGAGGTATACTTGGAAGATCCTCTGAAAATACATCCGGAAATTCTCTAACTACCGAAATATCTTCCAATCGACTACCACTATCTCACTTAATGGTATAAGTAGGTACTCGATAATATCTCTCTATGTTATCTTACTCCCCATATTACAAAACATGGTATTTGAAAACCACAATCAACTTCTGTCCATCTGAGTAAACTCTTTCATAATATCCAAATGGTATACGATATCAGATAAACAATCCATGCTCTAGTTATACATCAATGTCGGATATTCAATAACATCGTTTATAAACTCTCGCCCAGTTAATTACCTGCGCCCATGAATATCTTCATTATCCATGAAAATCCTCTATTATATGAGATATCATCGTACGCCGAATTGTAGGTTGGGACTCACATTAACATTTGAAATAAACCTCATAGAAATAAAAGAAATGTAGCTCCAGCGTTCCGCGAGAATATGATAACCGTCAAAGATCCAAACGGTATTCACACTGATCCAACAAGATCGATTCACGGGTAACCACAAATAATTCAAGCCAGGTCATAGGTCGGCCGGGAGATCCTCCGGTGGTCAGACCGCCGATACACCAGGCTCCACCGGAAGGAGTAAAACCCTGTGATCGGTGCGCCCTCTCTAATCCTAACCCTACCAAATTAAATTGGCCTCATAATCGGTGCCACCGTAGCTAACCCACCGTCTGAGGCTAATCGTGACATTCCTTCGCAAAATGTCCCGATCAACACATCTGTAACAAACACTGCACTTCCATCCGCATTCCCTCTATGAAACCTCTCACACTTACTGCATTGTTGTCTCGGAGTCGAAGAAGTTCTAGTCAATGGTTTTATCGAACTCCGACCGGGATCTGCCACTCTCGACCGCTCTACCACTCCGCCATGGTGGTTTTCTCTCTCTTCCTTCTTCGACTTTTTTACTAGATCCACCCGAGTCCAAGTGAAATCCATCTCTTCTTGGCCCTTACGAACCCTCGTAATCCGAGGAGCTAATCCAACCTCTCTATCCCGATGGCGCCAACCACCGCCCATATTGAGTACAAGAAACTGACGCCATAATACTCTTGATCTCTTTTCTCAAGCCCACTGCAAACCTCTTACTTTTCTGTACTTCGTGGTCACAAAATGGAGGAACATGTTGCACTAGTTCCGAGAACTTCTTTTCAGACCGACACCTACACGGTTCTGCCGAAGCTGGCAAATTTCTTCAATTTTCCGATCTTTATAAATCAGAGGGTAGAATTTCTCTAGAAACTCCTTCTTAAATCAGGTCCGTGACACCCCTCTAAAGAATCGCCTCTCAGACCGCTTCCACCGCCAAGTGCTTTGTCTCTCAATAGGAAAGGTAACATGTTACCATCCGCTCATACTGAAAGCATCCCATAACATCAACACCCTCTCATTACCTCTCTAGCCACGACTCATGCCTTTTCGTGGATCCCCTATTCCATCATAATTTCGCCCTAATTTCCTTGCCCCTAATTTCTCGCTTTCTCTCACCGGACAATCGGGCTACCACGGATTGACAAATGTCGTGTCAAATATGAGCCATGATCAAGCTAAGATATTAATCCTCGTTGGCTCGAGGACATGATGGTCCCGCCCGTGAAGGCTTTAAGGAACAGAGGTGGAATGTGAACACACCCGATCATGTTCTCAACTAGAGCGCATAACTCTACAGAACCCTCCTCTTAGCCTGGACGGCCTCGATGATTTATTTTCTCAGAAAAATTTAAACATATCATATGTTATAAAGTTCATATGACATTTAAATTGTCAAAATAACTTATGCACCTTTAAATAAAACATTAAATCATTTTAGGACATGGAGACTTTTCAAACCACCATAACATTTTCAAAACCTTAGGCTTTGATACCACGTTGAAGGGACCCAACCCGGATTTCCTCTTCTTAACCCGAGGGACCCTCCCTGCACTCCTGCGGATTTGAGAAAACATTTCTTTAAACTCTTTAAAATTAATCCGTGAAATAACTCCATTTATACAAGTATATTTCCCATTAAACCTTATTAAACATGGTGGGAATTTTTCTTTTTCTTTTCTTTTTAAATGATTAAACTTTTATACGATTAAATATTTTGTTAAAACCGAATAGAGTTTCCTTTATTTTTCGAATATTTCCTAATTTACAACACATGCAATAAAACATTTTACACTCCCAATAATGTTGATTTACTCCACATCCAACTATGGGACATCAAGTCCACTACAAGCAATTTCAAATTAAAATTTAAAATCATTCTTTCTTCGAACACCATAGAAATTTATAAACAATATTTTTATAACCTAGGGCTCTAGTCGGATTACACTCAACCGCCGTACTCTACCACACAGATCAAAGCTCAGAAGTTCATTTCCTTTAAAACATATATAAGATTACAAAAATAAAGGTGCACAAGTACTGATTACAAAAAGGGTCTATACATTTCAAAAAATACCAAGTGAGATGGAATCTGTCACTATGCCTAAGGATGCCTGAATCGCCATCGCTCCCTACCCTAAAAACATTTTATAAAAACATTCGATGTGAGGGTGAGCCTGCAAGAGCCTCGTTGAGAGTACGCTCATAGGAAAATAATGTTTCCAGATATAGTCTTTACCACAATGTGTAAAACAATTGTATAAATATCTCATTTCAATAAACATTAACTATACTTTCTTTTCCTTTTTTTTTTTTTTTTGAATCTGTCATATCCAATGGAATCCGCCTACCGTTAACTACCGTTGGCCCATGAAAGAACCTCTGATGAAATAGTCTTACGATCACCCATGGCCCAAAAGGAACCTCCTAAGCAATCGCTCTTTTTTAAATACCACATGGAATAAATCACATCGAGCTGGTAATCTTTTCAGACTTCTTTCTATGATATACAATATGTGCATCACTCTTCCCTTCCCCTCTATAAAAAAATCATATCCTTTCCCATGTACCATGCAAGCTTAAAGCAATTTTTAGTCGACTTTCCTCTTTTTTAAACTTTATCTTTGTAAATATAGGGTAAATCTATGGATTCAATCATAAATATTTTCATATAAACATATATATATATATATATATATATATATATATATATATATATATATATATATATATATATATATATATATATATATATATATATATATATATATATATATATATAATTTAATATGGAAACTATATATCATGTGCTTTATAAAAACTAAGTGGAAACTATAATCATTTCATATTTTCAACATAATTAAAGTCAAGAAAACCACATTCCTTTTTCATTTAAACATTTATAATATAGATATGAAATATATATATTTGTAAATCATTAATATATATATATATATATATATATATATATATATATATATATATATATATATATATATATATATATATATATATATATATATATATTAATGGTTACAAACATATATGTCTTTTTCATAAATATCATTTACATTTTCCTCACCTTAGTTATTTAAGCCCTTTTTCCTCCTTTAAACCTTCCACCTTTGTCCTTAATCACTTTCCTCCTACAAGTCAAATTATCCATAAAATCCATTAACATTCATACCTTAACAATATTCAATTAAGCCATTAACTATAATATACTTTCTATTAAATTAGAAAGCAAACTCCTACATTTTTCTTATTCAACTTAATCTCAATCTCACTCAATTCACTTCCAATTAAATCAAGGCTCAAGTGACAACATCATTACAAGACTTAAATCAAGCCATGAGCATACTTAAAGTGAAAAACCAATAATGCCCTCTACCTTAGTGTACTACATTTATACTTTAATCAATTCCGCTTCTTAAAATTTTACTTCTAATACATCTATTAGTATTTAATCACTTCCAATCGATTAAAATCATTCAAACCAACTACTTCTAGGTCGTCGAATCCCACATGTCCCACATTCATAATTATTTCTTCAATTTCTTCCATTTTCTTCAACAATTACATTTCTTATCACTCCCTTAAAATGACATTGATTCAATTAAACTAAATCAAACTAATGCATTTCCAAATCAACCTCTCTTGGCCAAATTCCTCTCTATGTTATATCTTCATTTTCTTTTTCAAACTTTTAATTTCATAAATTTTCAAATATTCAAGAATGTCATTAAATCAATTAAAATCAATCAAACAACATCACTTCCCTTAACATCCAATGTTGACCTAAATTTACAACTCTTATAATCTCACTCTTTCTTTTCAATTTCTTAGCAAAATCAATATAGAATCATGTCAATTTAATAGCTAAAGCCTTAACATAACTCAATTGAAGGTTTAGATAAATAAATCCATAAACCCTAATTGCTTATCTTAATAGTTTTGGGTTCTTTGTGTTAACTCGAATTTCAATGAAATATCTTGTTCAAATCTACATATAATATACAAATAAAACCCAGAATCCAGAATTTTCCAAAATTATAAATTAGTAATTTCGCCAAACCAATTTTTCTTAAGATTCAAATGACAACGACTTCACCGCTGAATCATCTCACTAAATCTAGCTACCACGTCGACTCTCATCAATCTGCAGACAATGGGATTTCATCGCTTTTGATAAGACCTATGTTTGATGCCGTGAAAATGGCTTTTGTGAGAGACATGTGATGTGACAAAAGTCAGCCCATCATATAAAATTCACAAAAGACACATGTTGCATGTGATTAGTGAGATATTGAACAATGGATTAGATGGTTTGTTGTCAAAAATCCAAACTAAGGGACAAGACGGGAATTATTGAAAAAGATTAAAATGAGAATAAGACAAAAAAGAGGATAATAGTTTTCTCCAAGGGAAACACAAAAATCGGGTAA
Organism: Tetrastigma voinierianum; assembly: GCA_016808115.1. Taxonomy (NCBI): domain Eukaryota; kingdom Viridiplantae; phylum Streptophyta; class Magnoliopsida; order Vitales; family Vitaceae; genus Tetrastigma; species Tetrastigma voinierianum. Next base: position 167,571 of record JAEQBH010003546.1, read on the forward strand.
TGAGGATTTTGAGGTTTTAGAGAGAGAGAGCTACCTCTCTAAATTTCCCCGCCGTTCGGGACCGTCAGGCCATCGGCAAGCAAGAAAACTGCTTCTACGCAACGGCGCCACGCGGGCATCTCGATTTTGTGGAGTTCGCACAACTCCAAGAGGTGATCTTTTTCTCACTTGGTTTATTCTTTGCCAAGAGCCATTTTATGGATGGAGATTTGTCGTAGCCTAGCGTCGTGGTTATCTGGCCCCAAAGCTTTGAATCGAGTGAAGAAATCCCTAATCAGATACGCGACGCGCCAACTCGAGGGCTTCCACCGCTCACTGATTGTGTTGTCAAGATTCAAAATGAATTTCAGATTTGTTATCAGCCCATATAGAGCTAATTTGTGTTATTGATGTGAATTTAATAACATGAATTGTAGAATTAGTTATGATAATATACATGTTTATATATTAGGCAATGAGTTGTCGATTGGCATACGTATTCCATATGCACCAAAGGCACCTTGAATATTAGGAGGAGTGCATGACATGCAAGAAAAATAAAAGGAGCAACTGGTTTAGAAAGGAATTTCACGGAAGATTTTCCTATAATCAGGTTTGGAGATTGTCCCAACACCACGCTGAGGGGCCCATGAATTGTTTCGAAGGTTATCCAAATGCATTCGCCGAGGGTAGCCGTCCAATATGTTTACTAAATCTCTAGAGGCTTCGAGAAATAAAAAGCTTTTGTTTTGAAACTGATATTTTATCAGATTCGGTTTAGGCATGTGTGAGGAGTCGGTGAGGACCTCGAGACATGGAATCGGGGCATGTAGACATTCAAGCAAAGATCATGTATTCAAGCTGAGTGTGATTGTTTGCCATGACATGTGCACTTAGTAATGAGGAGGTCCCATGTAGGAACTATCACTATCACTTACCCACCCCGCGAGGATCACTATTTCAGTACAAAGAGCGCATTATGAAACATGTATTAAATTTCAATTTTAATACACGTTGTATTAAGAGTGATGTATCAACTCTTGAACCATTTGGCAGATATAGTCGAGTAGGTACCTTGTGAATATTGATGCATCAAGCCCAAGTGGCCATTTTTACTCATTTTAAATTGTATATGGACCGATGGTCGTTATGAAAATTTGGGACAAAGAAATCTTTGGTAGAATTCTCATACAAATGAGACTCGTCGATTTTTAAGAGGCAGAAGCTGGGCTAACTACATCCACTAGTATTCTGGTTGATCTGGAAGCTGTTAATCTGACCTCTGAAATGGGGGTGTCACACCAAGAAACTCATTTACACCATCATATAACCATTTTCCCATTAACCTTCCTTCAAATTCACATAGACTAAAAAGGATCTCACCTTAAAAACTTGCTTTTTCACTTAGGTTTGATCTAAAGGCACTTCACATGGACATGATGAACACTTGAAATGGACTTGAAATGGCATGAGAATTGTTTGAATAGCTTGGAAAGGGGCTGCAGAATTTTCTCCCTCTCATGAACGTGAAGTGCTTCCTTTGCTTCACTTTTGCCTTTCAAATTTTGTTTCACCCGTATGCACCCAAAAGACAAACCAAATGCACTTTAAATGATACTTTTTCATGCCTAATTTTCCCTCCAATTGTCCTTAAATTAACCCCATGCCATTGGTTAACATCCTTCCATTCTCATTGGTCCATATGTAACTATATAGTCCAAAAGCAACTAATTCCACTATTTGCTCCATAAAATCCCACTAACTTAAACCATAGTTAGGCTTAACTAACTCTCATGGTTTGCTAACACAAATATCCTTTTAACCTTAGTTAACTTTAACTAACCAAGGTTAAGTTTGACTTTAGTTAACTTTAATTCATCCATTAACCATGGTTAAGTTAACTAATTTATGATAAATATCAAAATTTATGGAAAGCTCTCATAAGTCCATTTTTAATCACATGGATCACCAAGCTTACATGGCACCATTGTATGGGTTCTTGCTTTGCTTACTTAAATTAGGCTTACTCATTAAATGGCTTAAATGCCCTCCTTGAAAATAATACCCCTTTACCGATAAAACTCCGAAAATATTCCATGATCGTCCAATCATGAAATTGACCATGGAACTCTACTTAAACTTATTTCCTATCATGAACATGCTTTAGAAAAAAATTCTACACAAGGAATATTTTTAAAACTATTTTGTAAAAATGGCCTTTTCGTCATAAATCATCGTACGCTTCAAAAACCTCTTAAATGAATTCCATTTTAATCTGTTTCAGTTTCTTTAGACTCAATACATTATTCTGAACATTTTCGATTTTCGAGGCTCGTTTTTCGAAAATTATTATTCATTTGACTATTTCCAGTCAAATATATAACTTATCGAAAACAAAATTTACTATTCATTGAAACAGTAAATTAAGGGTCTTACACTCAGCCTTTGCAAGAGCCATCCCCCAAGAAGACCTTTTTGAAATTCACGATTTGGTTATTGACACCACGATAAACTGCTTCAGAATGTCATCAGGGTGGTGGTGCCGGGTGTCGGTGGCTTTTGGATTTATATTATTTCATGGGTTTTCATTGCATGAGGACCAGCAAAGTTGGCTTCCGTTTGTTTGCTTGCAAATTCTGTAAATGAACATCATGTTCTATCGCTTTCACCGGTCTTGTCTTTAAGAAAAAATACCACTGATTTTGTTTAAAAAAAAAATTAACAATTCTATATTCGTCCATAATCCATATGTTTGATTTCTATTGAAATTGCTTGTGAGTTGTGAACATCATTTTCTATCGCTCTCACTGGTCTTGTCTTTAAGAAGAAACATCACCGAATTTTTGTTTTAAAAAAACAAAAAAATTTAACAATTCTATATTTGTCCATATGTTTGATTTCTATAGGAATTGCTTGCAATGTAAATGAACATCGTTTTCTATCACTCTCACTAGTCTTGTATTTAAGAAAAAACACCACCAGATTTTTGTTTTAAAAAAAACAAAAAAATTTTAACAATTCTATATTCATCCATATGTTTGATTTCTATTGGAAATTTGAAATATTGTTATACAAATATATTTGAAAACTTGAATAGTTTCTAATATTATATTGAATATATTTCAAACTCAACTTTTCTTTTAATTTATTCCTTCTTTCTTCAATTGTATTCGTTTTTTAATTTTATATTACAGTTATGGATTTTGAATCTAATTGTGGGGATTCTAATGATGAATTGCAAATGTTTGAAAATAATCAGGAAACTAAGAGTATTGTTGCTACTAATGCTTCTATTGGTTGTGGTACTAGTGATAGGACTAAGTCTGTTGGTATTAGTGGTAAAAGAATTCATAGTGATGTTGGGAAAGAAATTGTAGCTAAGAAAGTTCGGGGTAATACCTCTGAGGTGTGGAATCATTATGAAAAGATTAGTTTAGTAGATGGGGCGGAAAAATGTAAATATAAGGGTTATGGAAGACTTTATACTTGTAATTCAGATAATGGAACTACCCATTTAAGACACTATGTCCAAAAGTGTCATTTGATTCCTAAATACAATGATGTGGGTGCATGCCATGTTGGTTGATCATTCAGGGATGTTAAGGTCTCGAAAAATTGATCATAAGGCTTATCGAGATGCACTCTCTAGATGTATTATAATGCATGATCTTGCATTTAGCTATGATGAAAATGAAGGGGTTTTGGGAGTGAATAAAGTTTTGAATCCGAATTTTAAACCTATTAGTAGAAACACTACTAAGGATGATTGTTGGAATGTCTTCTTAAGTGAAAAAACAAAGCTAAAGAGCATATTGGTTAATGTTCCTAGTAGAATTTGTTTAACTTTTGATGTATGGACTGCTGTTACTACTCAAGGCTAGCTAAATGACTGTGATGGCTCATTATATTGATGATAAGTGGAAGTTAAATAGTAAATTACTTGCATTTTGTGAGTTAGAGAGTCCATTGAGAATGATTTTTGGATTTATGATTTTGATTATTCTGTTTCAGAAACTCTATTTGGTTTTGATGTTGTCGATTGTGAAGCAAAAAGACAAAACATGGTTGCTAGAGTACTTTTATCTTTACAAAATAGCAGCCCCACAAAATTCCACATTTCTACTGTTGCATTTTAATCATTTTAGTTAGATTTTGGATTATTCAACAATGATTATCAACAATCCATAATTATGATTTTTGATGATTAATAGTTTTTAGTATTGTGTTTGTAATATTCAAGTAGTTAGTTGTTAGGATGTACTGCTACGACAAAATTTGTTTACGCTAGGTTATCGGGTAGTGATTTATCAAATAAAAGAATTTATTAATTTAACATTTTTTGTACGTGCCTGGTCAGACGTGGTATATTGGTTAGCTAAAATACATGAAACTGATGAATTAGGCCCGGCTCAATGCAACCCGATTTAATTGTGCCCACGCGCCCAGCCCGCCCACCCAAATTGCCACGAGTTTAGCTGGGAATATGGCTTCTCCGAAGGAACCCATCCAAATTTCATCATCCTAAAATCCATCCTAATCCACTGTCATGAAAGTTTCCATGCAAGGATCACAAGATCGGGCTTCCTCTCTATAGTTTAAAGCAACCCAACCCCATCCCAAGGAAATCCTCTTTTAAAGTGTGGAGCTGAACCAAAATGTTCTCCCTCTAATTGATCCATGGCTTATTGAAGACTATACGCTTATGGAGTCTCACGTGTCCAAGTGTCTGGATCCAGAACATTCTGCTCCACTCCTTTTACATGTGGGTTGTATTTGTTTTGGCTATAAATTATAAATTATAGTCTTTTCTTGATGTAATAAACTTTCATATTTCAATAAAGTAGAATCGAAGTTTCTTACTTTACCTTTACATGGTATTAGAGCAGGACTATTCCTATGAAAATTTTCTTTACTTTCTATGAACCAAACAAGAGGATCGTACTTAAATCAGCAAAGATAGATGGTGACGAATCAACAAGAATCTGTAGATCAAGTCATGTGACTTTGAAACTTAAGAGAGCGAACACAGAAAACTTAAAACCTTAGCTGAGCTAACACCGAAAATCAAAACTCAAAGGAGATAGCACTTCTCATCATCTTCGAGGATGAATCAATGATCCTCATAATTCCAATCATCCAGGAATGATCTTGGTGTCGCACCGCCATCAGAAACAATTCAGGTCTTAGAGTAGATCAAGACAAATAACGTCGGAGCGACGTAGATACTGACTTCTAACAACAACCTGCATCACCATGGAAGAACACAAACATCATTTAATGGAGAAACACCGTAAAATTACATACCTTGGAACCATGTCTTTCTTTGTTGATGAACTCGAAGGAAGAGCCGTGAAGAGAACCGATCTCAAGATCTCAAGATCTTTCTCCTAAACAACCCCTTCAAACCGGTTTCTACGAGATTGCCGATCACTTTTCTCGAGAAAACCGTACGAGAAATAACGTATGTGATAGAAAATGTATCCTTAGGGGTTTGGGAGGATTTGAGCTCTTAAATAGAGCCCACCATCGGCCCTCTCATAACGGGGTCGGCCAACCTCAAATTTCACACACCGCCAAATTTCTATATGATTTATTACTAGAAGCCTACTAACCTTAATAGTAATTGGGACTAATCTTAATTCAGTGTTTTAATTCCAATTAATGTAGCTTTCCACTTAATGAAAACTTCATCTCTCCCACTCTGGGCGATATTAATTGAAACAAACTGTGCGCACCTTTATATTGGTCTAGAGATTTATTCTTAATAAATAATCCGATCCCATAAAGTCTCGACCTAATCACGGCAGAATTGCATGTACTCATGCAACCCCTTCCATGGTCACGAGTGCTTTCAACTTTACTGATATGGATTCAATATGGTAGTGTGTTTAAATGACAATAATTTCATAATGAGGATACTTCATGTGTTATCCATTTTGTTACCCAAATTCTTCTCTCCTCCTAAGTGTCACAACCTAGTGTGTCACCGTGAGAATATCCATTATGGTTCCAACGAACTCGATATATATGTTACCTTGATAGGTAACTTTACTTAATGCGCGATCGTACGTGTTGAGGCTAATGCCAAGAATGCCCCATAGCCTTTATTCAAGGTTTACATAATGCCTTGATATTTTCAAATGCTTATATGTAATCACAACCTTTCGACAAACCTACATTCACAAATACCTTATCGAATCGTGAAAAGAGTCGATACATATTCAATTATTACAAAAATGTAATGAAATTGAATTCAACCCTTTTATTAGAGCAACTTAAAAACCCATTAGTTCTACTCACTCACAAGATCCCATGATAATTCCTAAGCCCATGTTAATGACATGTCGCTCAAATAAACAAGGGCGAAGGCCTTTAGCAGCGGATCTGCAATCATATCATCCGCTGATATGTGCCCACCGTAACGCTACCATTTTGAACTTTTCCTTTATGTCGTATTTGACCTCCATGTGTTTAGACCCTTGAGACCTCTGCTGTTGTTAATAAACAACACCGCGTAGTTGTCGCCACAATACAATTCAGGCTAGCCTAATCCACAAATCAAATACTATAACTCCTTAATTAGGTTTCGAGCTAAATGGTTGAGAAGGCCGAAAAGCATGCTACAAACTCCGCTTGCATGGCAGAGGATGCAATTAATTTCTGTTTTCACTTTTCCATGATATCACACCTCCGCTTAACTTAAAGATATAACTAGCTTGTTGACTTTTTCATCATGACAGCTGAAGCAGTTCGAATCAATACCTTAAATCAATGTGAGGTCCCGAATATGTTTGTAAATCAACATATAGTTCTTTGTCCTCTCTCTTTACCTCATAACTTTGGCAGCAACCCAATGATCATGCCCCGGGTTTGACTGATATCCGCCTAAGTCCCGCTGCAAAGGCACATCAGCCCAAGGCATACTGAGCATACATAATACTCCCAAGTGCACTAAAGATAAGGTATATTCTTCATTCGGGGCTTATCCTGAACGAGGACATCAGGATGTGACTCAACTTATCACCTTACTGCATGTGAGTACCCCGGCTTATAGTTGCATGTTGAATCTATCTAAACACGATCAACATATGCCTCCGAGATAAACCTGTCAACGCAAGAACGATCCTATGAATCTCAATGCTCAGACAAAAGACGCTTCACCAAGGTCCTTCATATCAAAGTATTTGACAACATCCGCTTGGTTTCATGCAAAGACTCAAGGTCACGCTGGTGCGTGAATATCATCCACATAGAGTAATAGGAAACAATTTCCACCGACCTCGCAAAGATATACATTTTCAGATCTACTTGTTCCTCAACAAAACCATATGAAATAGCAACACTATGAAACTTCTCAAGTACCATTGTCTAGAAGCTCTTGAGACCATAAATAGACTTTTCATCTACATGTTTACCCTAATCATTTGCCACAAACCTTCTGTCAGATCATATGACTTCTTCATTGTTATTCCATCGAGAAATGCGCTAACATCCATCCGTGTGTAACCTTATTATCAAATGAGCAAATCTTAATGCCAAGGATCACTTGAAAGAATCTTTAGGAAGAGATCGAGAAAAAGCTGCTTCATAGTCTACTCCTTCTTTCGAGTGAAACCTTGGCTACTTCGGGGCCCCGCTTTAAACTTCAATCTTTCCTTTGTGAAATCTTTTAGCCTTATACACCCATTCATAGCCTAATGGTCTATGACCTCGTGCAATTCAATGTTCCCAAACTCCATTATGCCTCATAGATTGAATTTCATCTCTATCGCATCTAACCACGCTTCCGATCGAGGACAAGAAATGCCTTCATAAGTTACCGGATCACCACAAACCGATGACGAGTCTCTGCTTCTCCTATATGTACTAAATACCGTGGTATAGCTGATTCTTGCCCTCCCTAGTGGATCTCCCTTACTGGAGTAGTAATAGCTACATTCGCACCCGAGAGCCTGACATGAACTTTTATTAGAGCCGTTTCAACAACAGATCCCTGGGCCTCAACAGGTTCAATACATGGAGTTTCACAATTATTGTGCTAGAGAGATGGCTGCATACCACAGATTATCACCTTACTCATCCCTCAATAGTTCAGAGCAATTACTTTCGCCACATCAAACTCCAAACTTGTCAGGATTCCACAATTTCAGGCCTCCATCGATTATAACCGATATCCCTTTGAATGTTCCGTAAGATACAAAATAACACCTAGTGAAGTTCGGGGAGTCCAACTTACTTAATGCTGATTATATAACTCATCACAGACATCCCCAAACCTTAAGATGGTTTGCCAGGCTCGCCTACCCATAACTCCAAAAGGAGTCAATGGAAAAGCTGTAGGTACACGTATCTAAAATGCATGTCGTTTTCAAAGCTTCACCCATAGAAAACCGGTAAATCTTCGTCCCACTAATCATACTCTTACCACTCCATAAGAGCAATGATTGCGCCTTCGGGCTATACCCATTTTGCTCAGACTCCCAGCATAGTAAATTGCGGCCACTATCCCGTAGTCCTCTAAGTATTTGGCGAACGGCCCTTTGAAGCCGTCCAAAGACGCATGTTCGCTTATAATACCCACCTCGGCCGATCTTTAACAACCTTTATACCTTTTCCTAATTGTTTTCGACTTCAAATTAAAAAATCTTGAACTTGTCAAGAGACTCCGACTTTTCTTTAATCAAGTACAAATAACCATATCGAGAATAGGCATCAATAAATGATGAAATAAAATTTCTACACAAAGGTCACTACATAAGGTCCACTTATATCGGTGTGAATGACTTCCAACAAGTCAGAACTACGGACTGCAGTTTTCTTTCTTATCTTGGTCATTTTACCCCTACAACAATCTACGCATATCTCTAAGTCATTTTTAAGAGCAGTAGGATATTAGTCTTTATTAGCCTTTCTACTTATCCTGGGAGATATGGCTAAGTCAAGTTATGCTACAATGCATAAGACTCATCCTTAGGTAGTGGTCTTTGAAAAACAACTCAAATTTCGTATAAGCCACGTATATGTCATCGGGAGATAAACTTAATCTATATAATCCGTCAGATAAGGCGATGCATCACCTTATTGAATTAAGAAATATTGAAATAATATTGCTCTTAATTTCAAAAGAACATCATATGAATCCAAACATGATAATCGAAAACTAAATTCTCTAAAGGAAGGTATTACATAAAATGTCTTTCAACATCAATTTAAAACCGAGAATCTAAAACTAAGATTACATCTCCCACGAACATGACTTCAGCCTTCGTTATTTCCAGGTGAGCTTTGATTCATCCTTGTTTGGCTTCCTCGGTTTAGCAGATCCTGTATGGTAAATGCAACATGATTGGATGCTCCAACATCGAGCCACGAAGCTGGATGGTGCTTGAATGAGTTGGATTCACAAACAAGTATTAAAGAATCATTACACAGTAGCTGGCGCTTGGATCAAGCTTTAAATTTTTGTACAGTCATAGCACCATGTGACCTTTCTTCTTACAAAAGCGCGTCGCGTCCTTTTCCAAGAATGTCTTCTTTGGACCTATATTGTCGGATTGTGGGTAGTTTCTTGAGCACCTTTTTGAGTTCGACTTTTGAACTTCTTATTCTTTCTCTTATGGGAACTAGCGACATATAAGGCCACATGCTCTTTATCCTTCTTAGCTTCTCTTCCCTCTGCCACCACCCTTGCTATCAAGTCATTCTTGACCGTGTTTCGTGCCCCAGGAATTGTAGTTTATTAACATAATCCCAATCGAGTGGAAGGGTGTTGGGGGCTTGATGCCGCAATCTGACATCGGGAATGGTAACATTAAGAGCTTGGAGCTTCGCCTTTGGAGTGCCATCCACGAGGACACAATCTCTAACCCAGTGTACCATCATACTTCATGTTGAAAGAGCTTTTGGAGAGTGTTCCAACCTCGGCATTGGAATGAAACTGATTCCTAGCCTCATAGGCTGCCATCATTTCCTTAGCGATCTGATCCTAACGGCAAACCACTTTTGAGTGTTCTTGTATTAGTTTCTTCATTGTCAACAAGCAAATCCTATTGCTCCTCTCCCAGGCAGCATAGTCCGTTTTCTCAAATTCAGTACTAGAGGTTGTGATATCTGTAAACCTTATCCGTTGTAAAGCGCCGTGTGAACATCCCATGACTCCATTCAAATTGAAAATCTTTCCATTTCTTGAAATTCAATCCCGGTAAGGATCTCGGTGAAATGGAATTACCGCTCCTGAAAAATTAGTGAAAAATAAAAACATAACAATACAATCAGCATCATGTGAATACTCATAGAAATTACATACATCATCACATAATCACCTTTAGGCGAAAATATGACATCGCAGTTGTACATTTCTCCACATGGCCAGCCCTTAGAACATATTCTAATCGCCGTGAAAATCTTGGGTGTATGAACCACTAAGATCGATCATTTACCACCCATTGCATGCACATTAAGTGTATCCGCCCGCAGTAACGAGATCACCTCTTTGGGAGTATGACCATGCATTAAGCAGGAGACATCCCACCACAATATGAGGTTGATATTTCTCAAACCAATCCAAGTGTGCCACTTTGGCGATCCATGACGATTGAATTCTTAAAAAATCAGCTCATGCAGGATATAAAAAACATGTATCGCATTCAGTATATATATGTTATGCCAATTATATTGTTCAATTCATTAATAGTCAATTAATTTTAGAACTTACACAGCCCTTATGCGTGTTAATGTTGAATTACCTTATGTATTTAAACCATGAGAAATACCAAGAATACGATGAATACCATAATAACTTCGGTAGCCACGCCGAGTTCTATCGTGTATATGTCAGTAAAGCTTCATTGTGCCAGTCAGTATGCCCGTTGTGAGGAATTTTGCGATCTGAGATGTGATCATCGAGTGCCCCGAAACCCTCCCCACGGCCCTCCGCAGCGCCACGAGAAGGTTCGACGCGTGTGGCGGCCAGCGTGGCGGCAGCGTCTTCGAGTGCAAATTTGTGTTGGCCGGGTCGGGTTTGTGGATTATTGAGTTGTGGTTAATGGTGGGTTGACCGTTGACCGGTTGGCCAGTTAACCGGGTGGGTTTAGTGGATTAATGGGTCGGTCGATTATCCGGTCGGTCGGGTGGATCCGCGGGTTTTAGGTGGCCGGCGTCTCCAGCCACGTCATCGAACCGTCGCCAGTACGTCGCCATGCGTCATCGCCACAGCCGGCATCCATGCTGGGCCGAGATTGACAAGCGGTCCAGGCGGTCGGTTTATTGCGAGGTCGATTCTTGGCGGAATCTTGGCGTCATCAATGGCGTCGGCGACCCGCGTTAGACGATCCCAGCGCGTGTCTTTGCCGCAGCCGTCGTCTTCAACGGCATTAATTGGCGGCGTGGCGTGTGTGAAGCGTGATGCGGCGGTTCCGGCGGCGATGCCACCTTGGGTGTGATCGTCTCGTCGTGAAGATTCCAAATATGTAAAATATTTAATTTTGGATGTATAGAAAAAATCCGAAATTAGACGAGAATGTCAGATTTTCATAAAACCCAAAAAATTTCTCCAATCCGTATGTTTTGAGTTAATCGTGGATTGTTTCTGATGCAGTTGTGAGATGCAATTTCTAACAACCTAGATCACCATGGAAGAACACAAACATCATTTAATGGAGAAAAACACTTGTAAATTACGCACCTTTGGAAGTCCATGTGTCTCTTTCTTTGTTGATGCGGAGCGTGAAGAGCTGCGAGAGCGATCTCGAGATCTGCAGATCTTCTCCCCAACTGACCCTTTAGAGGCGGCTTTGTAAAGTTGCGAATCACTTTTCCCGAGGCTTAGGTATGAGAGAAATAGCGTATGTGATAGAAAATGTATCCTTAAGGGTTTTGGGGACTTGAGCTTTCCTTAAATAGGATTGAGCCACAGGCCCTCATAGCAGTAGACCGAGGAACTCATTTTTATTATTATATGATTTATTAAAGCCCTGATAACCTTACTTAAATTAGACCCGATCTTAGTGGTTTAGTTCAGTTAATGACCCTTAATGAAAAACTTCTGGCCAGCGAGGCAGAAGGCTTTATCAGCGAAACATCTACACGGTCGAAGTAGATTCACCACATTTTCCAATTACAAAAGGCGGATTGTATGGTTTGTCATGGTTCTTGAATTCCATATCATAGGATATCTAGGATCTTTCATCTATGCAAGCTCCTCGTAGGATCTTTAGCAAGAAATTGAATCACGATTTGGGGAGAGCAATGTCCATAGGATATACTTGAGATCGAGGAGGCAAGTCATTTTTACAACTCAAGGTAATTTAACTATTACAAATGGCATTAGAAACAGATTGTGAGAACGAGGTTAGCATATTTAGAGTTAATTCTGCCAGAGATCTACAAAGGCTATTGGAGACATTGTTGAATCTGAAACTTATATAGTTTTAATGGGACTGAGGTGAGATATGATAACTCAAAGGATCGAGATCTACTTCTTATGGAACCAATAAGTTTATGAATCAGGTTTACTCCCTTGATCTTTGAAAGTTGAAAAATGAAGCCCTTGACATTTATGGAAAATTTTCGGATCTCTAATGTAGGAAGTGGACAAGGAGGAAGAGGCATTCCTCGAGCAAAACCTGGATATAATGTTGTGAATTTATACACTAATACCGAAAGGAATCTCTACGAAAGGGAACCTACATAATAAGCGGAAGAGGCTACTTGAGATAAAATTATTGTATGTGGAACATTGTGGGATGACATGTCACACCATAGGAAGTGTTTTAAAATTCATAGGTATCAGTTGGTATAGAACACTCAAACAATAGAAAATGAGAAAGGACATGTGAGAGCAAATTTTTGTTTGGAACACTACTGGGCATACACCATCGGGTGTAATGGCTATGATGAGCTTCCTCATGAGATGTTAGTGCATGTCGACCTCGATGACATAGATATATCGAGCATTATATACAAGGGAAATATAAGTATTTGAAGGATAAAGGAGCTCTACCTGGCTCCTTTTGCTCGGTTGAAATTTTGTAGGTATACCTTGAATCAATATTGAGTTACGGCACATTCTTACGATATAAAACTAGAAAGAGGTTCTTGGATAATGAGCCACGGGAGCTTGAATCCATATGTGTATGACTTGGTGCCTTCTTCGATGATCTGAACACAAACCCAGCCACTACTTGTTTTCTTGGATGGAAGCACTCGTTTTAGTCTATAAAAGCTGTAGAGTGACTCTCCGAACATATCTCTTACCATTGTTCTCTACCTACTAGTTTCAATTTCAATTTGTTATTACATTCATGCTCTCTGTGCTTCTACTAATCTCAGTTTTAGCTTCTCTTATGTCTCTTGTTCCTTGCAGGACCCGAAGACTAGAGAAGTGTTGGTTGTGGTCAAGGTTGTGGGTACACTTTGCATCCTTGATCACATTGTTATCCCTAAGTTCGTCTCCCTCATGTATTCAATGTGCACTCTACTACTCCCATTTGTCTAAAAGCATCCACATATGAATAAGGATGCAAAATTTGCTTTTAAGCCTTGATATTTATTAAAAAATTGCATTCAACAATCTTAACATGTCTTGATCTAGATTAATGCGAGACAATCAAGACTATAGATTATAGGTTCGAGAATTATACCTCGACCATGGTGTAGATCTGGGCAGCCGCCTGACCCAGGTAGGAGAAGACGAGTGAAGCGTGGATCACGATCTTGATCTTCCCTCTTCCACTAAGCTCCTCACAATGCTTGCTCCTTCTGCCACAGTGAACCGGTTTTACGAGGGCAGATGGGATGAGAATGAGATAGCTTTTCTCTCCTTTTATAGTAAGCCAGAGTCCCGATGAGTTTACTACCGGATAGTCTGGACCGTCCATCCTCCCATCAGAGGATGTGGACTAAAGGTCAGTTAACCTCACCACTTATCACATATGGGCACAATAGTCATTACCTTATACTAATCTTTATCTGACTCCTGAGACCAATATGAAAATCTAACATTCACCCACTTGGTTCAACATTGTAGGTTTTAAAAATAATTTTGTTTTAAGAAAAGCAAAAATAAATAATAATTTTGACTCATAGGGTGATAGTGAACGAATTCTTTTGTATGGCCATACATTATTTTAGAAAACAATATGACAATTAGCCCCGAACCTTGTGTTGATATATTTATACAAGTAAGATATCCTTAATTACATGAGCGTAGGCGGTTATATTTTTAGATGTGATACTTCCCTTCCACAATCACAATGTAGTTATTTAATCTTATTAAGTGCTTTGTAGTATTAATTCTTTGTAGTGGGCACTCCCGCTTCTTTAATCTCAAATAAAATCTCAAATATCTTTGGGTGTACACAAAATGAGATGGCCCCGAAATATTGCATTAAAATGTCGGAAGAGTTACAATAATGTCATGACAACTAATCATCAAAAGAGTTCAAATTCATTCTATCAACATGACTTTTATACAATTTTGGCGGGAGCCACTATGGTCATGGGATCTGCTTACCATTGGCAGTGTGCCTATATGCTCAATGATGATTTTACTCTGACGTTCTCGCACCATAGTACTTTATATCAATGTGCTTATTGTGGCTCCACTTTTATTGTTCTTAGAAGAAGATTTCTTGCTTGACATTATCTAAGAAGCTTTATTGGCTTAAGATACTTTGTATCCATCACTCTAAGCCACTGAAGAAAAATTCTTCAACCATAATGCACATTTTTGTTGCTTCATAGCATCGCGATGATGCCTCCATAGTCGAGGGGATCTTTGGCAAAATTACGCTTGGTGCTTTTCCATGCCCTTTACTGCTTGGCTAACATAAAAATGTAGCCAGTAGACTCCCTCAAATCTTGGCGACTATGATGCATCATGTATATCGATCAAATCGAATGATCGGACTCTCTGTATGTAAGCATATAGTCCTTGGTTCCCTGGAGATATCGCATAACTTTCTTGGCAGCTGTCCAATGCTCTATCCCAGGATTACTTTGATATCTTCCCAACATTCCCACGGCGAATGCAATATGCAGTCTAGTCTGGAAACCTCAAATAGACCAGGCCCTTGACTCTGAATGCATATGGAATATTCTTCATGGATTCTAATTCCAGAGAATTCTTGGGACATTGTGACAAATGAATTTGTCACCCTTATGATAGAGCTATTGAACGAACAATTTCTCATATTAAACCTTTCTAGAATTTTATTGATATAGGCACTTGAGATAACCCGAGATCTTTTTAGATCTATCTCTAATAATATCTCAATTCCTAAAACTTATAGAGGAGCCTCCTATCATATTTCATGTAGAATTACAAGAGAGAAATCTTGGTCTCCACAATTAATCCCAAGTTATTACTTGCAGCCAAAATATCATCGACATACGGAATTTGAAACGTGGTATCGTGACCTTGATGTATATACATTGATCTGATATTTTCCTCAAAAGCCAGAATGAAATTAATGATATTGTGAAACTTCATATACCATTGTCGTGAAGAAGCTTGTTTTAGCGGGTATATAGACCCTCTTTGGTTGCGAGACAGTGATTACCTTTTACGAAGTGAGTCAGCCGGGCTAAGTCGTGTATACTTCGCCGCCAGGTTCTCAGTTCGGGGAATCTTGTAGTTTTGACATCCATCGATCTTGCGACTCTAAATCAAAATATTCTGAGGCCATGATTATCCTTAGTGAGTCCTTCTTGGCGGAGAGAAGGTGTCATGATAATCAATGCCCTCCTTTTGAAGGAAACCTTTGGCAACAAGTCTTGCCTTATATCTTTGATGTTACGGAGGCATCGGTTTGGTCATATAGACCCACTTGCGACCCTCTATACGAAAACTTTACGGTAACTCTACTAGATCGGACTGGTGTTTGCCATTGAGTTTAATTCATCCTTCATTGCATCGAGACCATTTTACCGAGTGCATGCGGCTCATGGCCTGCGAAAGAAATGGGGTCTTGATTGAGTCCAGACATGTAGTCGGTCTCCTGTAAGTATACAACATAGTCAGATGGAATGGCCGACTTTCTGGCTCTTGAGGATCTTCTTAAGTCTGATTGGTCTAGTGATTGTGGTGCGTCCCGAGACCACTTGTTGTTCAATGGTTCTGAATAGTGACTCACTAACTACTTTTTCATGAGAGTTCTAGATAAGAGGATCAGTTATCACTCCTTCATAGGTTGTGATCTGAATAGGTAGTTGTTGAGCCATAGTGAGTATGTATACGGGTTCAACTTCCACGACTGAAAGTCACGAGTCTGTACTTCTTCTATCACAACTCTATGATAACCACTCTCATCGAATTATTATAATCCTCAATCGGCATTCAGGTGCTTCTGACTTTATGCGTGTGAGAGGGACGATAAAACCTATAACCCTTGGACTTTTACGCATCTTGATGAAGAAACCAACGGCGGAGTCCTTGGGTCTAATTTCCTTTCATGTGGGTTGTACACCCTTACCTCTCTTGACAGCCCCATATGTACATGGTTTAGTAGGCTTCCATCCATTCCATAGCTCGAAGGGTGTTTTAAGGCCGGCTTGGATGGAACCTGTTCGAATGTACCTGTTTGTCTTCAGAGCTTCCTCACATGTTAGGAGGGAGATTTGAGACACTTGTCATGTTACAATTCCATTTTCCTCAAGGAATTTAGCAAATGGACCAGGTCTTTGGCCTTGGTCTGTGAACCTACCATAATACTCACCACCTATCAGATCTTACAATTTTGATACTCGATCAGTTGTTTCTCTACCTCGCTATAGACTTTGAAAGCATCTTAGTGCTTGGTTGTCATTTAGAAGATAGAGATACATGTATCTTGTAAAATCATCAATGAAAGTAATAAAATACCTTTGACCATTAAGACATTGGGTGGTAAATGGTCCACCGGATATCGGTGTGAATTATCTTGAGTTTTGTATCCCTTCTCTTAGCTCCTTTATTGGACTTGTTGGTTTGCTTTCCCACTTTATCTGACACAAGCAAGTATCAAAGTCGATGAAGTCAAGTGTCTGAATGACATCAGCCACTAACCTCTTTAAAGCGCTCTATGGAATGTGACCTAATCTCTATGCCATAAGCTAGATGGTGATTATTTATTACAACGATATTATTTCTATTGTTATGCATTGTAGTTAGTGAGTGCGCATTTTGGATCGAATTTAGACAATACAACCATCTGTTAATTTGCGAGCGATAGATGCGAGATCTTTAATAATCGGAAAAGATACATCTTTAAGGCGAAAATCAAAGCCACGGTAGCTAGTACGAATCTGAGATACTAGATTCTTAAAGAAACTAGGAATATAAAAAAGTCTTGTCAAATTGACACGTATTATCCGATTGTGTAGAACTAGCACAGTATGTCCCGACACCTTCAAGCTATGTGGCATCTTATTTCCTGAATAGACGCATAGTTCGCCCTCATTAGGTTTCCTTAAGTTTTAAAACCCCTGCTGAACAGTAGAAACATGGATTGTAGAACCCGAGTCAATCCACCATGTGTTATGTAAATCATGATAATTTACAAAATTTGATTCATAACACTGTAATGATATCATACCTTCATTTTCTTGAGCCATATCACAGTACTGATGCATTCCTTCTTTATGTGACCCTTTTTCTTGAAAAACAAATTGGTAGCTTTGTCACTGTTTTCTTTATGAGAGGGACGATACACCTGCCTTTATCTTTGGATCACTTTTGGATTTCTTTGGTTTTGACCTTTCTTGTGAGACACAAGATTCAGCATTTCCAATTTCTCTTGCTTGACTGCCCTTCCTCCTGGACACACATGTTGACAATTCGTGTGACCATTTCTCCCTTATGTGTCATGTAGGAGACCTTAAATCTTTGTATAGTCGGTGGCGGTGAAGTCGAATAAAATGGACTAGGAATGACTGCGAAAATGCGACATCAAGGGCCTTGATTGACGGCTATATCTCGTCTCCATTATATGTCCTCTCACATTTTGTGTCCCTTTTAACCTCATAGAACACAATTTCGCCATTAGGGTGCGGCAGGCTTTATCGGAGCTCCTGTTGTTCGTCGTGGCCCCCATCGATTCTTTAACGAGTTGCGCATTCGGATAGATCGCCCATGCTGCGGGCGATGTGGGTCTTGATAACCATCATCACCCCGAGACGATTGGATCTCTCCATCATTTCGTATAATGCACGATTGGCTTTGAGTGCTTTGCTCAGTTGGAGTTTACGCTCATCCCTATCTGACCGGATCTAGATCCATACACCTGTCACGAGAAGCACTTTTATCTTTCCATGGTTATAATTATCGCCGGACAATATGGGAATGGCGAGTTGGATCGATGACGATTGTTAAATACTACAAAGGGCAAAAGTATATACTTACTAAGTTTAAAGCAACAATTATTATTAAATGGCATTATAAAATTATTTACTTTATCTAACTAACCACGCTAATTATTAGTGATAAAATCTTGTCTCCCTTTAGGCAAAGAGACCATTCTGCATCAGATTTTATCTCTTTATTTTATATAGCTAATAGGTGATATCACGAAAACTAATAGTATCCTCATTGCACAGTGGGCATGGGACCAATTAATCTCGTATCTCCTATTACTATATTCAATCATATTCTTATTTATCAGTCACTTCCTGTGAAGTAGGTGACAATTTTAACCATAAATATAATTGCAAAATGCATATTAGATTTATTTGTAATTCTTACCCCTATGGCAACGTTTACGGAAAATCACATTATTAAGCAAGTCGAGATGCTTTGTTTACTCTGGCATACTCAATAATTTAAACCTATAGTATTTAGTTGCGATAAAGCATCAATGAAATCTCACGGATGTTAATGGGCTTACTGCGAAATTTTTGGCCAAAACGGTCAAGAGTCGAGGAGAGATCAATTACGATTTTAAATGCATTAAATATAAGTAATTAAACTCATTTATTGAAAATTAATAGGAGTTTTTGAAATTCCATAACCCGAATCCCCATTTATTGAAAATAAATAGGGATTTTTGAGTTCCATAACCGAGTCCCGTTTATTGAAAATAAATAAAGGTTTTGAAATTCCATAACTTTGATCCCCACTCTCCCAGTCAGTTCCTCTCCCCTTCGCAGGTTAAAGCTCATGATCGCGTTTCCTTTCCCGAAGATCAAGGCCCTTTTTGCGGTGCTGTCTGCCGCTCTGGTACGAAGCCTTGAAGATCTTGGGGAGAGTACTCTGTATGGGGAGAGATCTCTGTACGGGAGGGAACTGAATGGGAAGAGGAACAAGAACCACATGGAGTTGCCGTCATCTCATACAAAAACACGCCCAAATATTGCGTGAATAATTACAACAGATTTACAATGATCCAATCCTTGGACCCCGAATAAAAATTACATAAAGAAGATTAGGATGACGGCAACTCCCACAAGTCCCCTCATCTCATAAAGCATCCATAAACATTAAAGAAAAGCAGGAAAAAGCATGATCATATCTTTATGCGATGAATTTTTTCTTTGCAGTGCGATTTCATTGATTCCACGGTCATTATTAAGATCAAACATCATGAACCTGAATCTGGCTCACGTGCAAGTGTTAGAAAATTACGTTAACCAATAACCTTCTTTATGTCTTGATCTAGATTAATGCGGAATGAAAATCAAGACTATAGATTATAGGTTCGGGAATTATACCTCCGGCCATGGTGTAGATCTAGGTGGCTAGCCTTGATAGATAGAGGAAGGCGTGAGAAAGCTTGTGGATCACGATCTTGATCTTCCTCTTCCCTAAGCTCCTCACAATAGCACTCCTTCTCTCTAGTGAACCACGGTTTGAGTTAGATGGGATGAGAATGAGATAACTCTCTCCCTTTTATAGTAAACAGAGGTCGATGAGTTTACTAAAGATGATGCGGACCGTCATCCTCCCACATCTAGAGGATGTGGACTAAAGGTCCAGATCTAACCTCACCACTTATCACATATGGGCCTAATAGTCATTACCTTATACTAATCACCCTATACAACTCCTACAAGTTGAGCCAATATAGAAAATCTAACATAAACATCTTGGCCATGCCTCAATTGAACCTTTAAAACACATTTCTTTCTTATCTGAGATTGCATCTTCCGATTTTACAAAATGTGATGTATGTCCTTTAGCAAAGTAGTCAAGCTTACCTTTCTATCCAGTGTCCTCATACGGTCCGTTTTGAATTAATCCATGTGGATCTTTGGACATATCGACATGAGTGTCAAAGTGGTACTCGATTTATGGTCACCATTATTGATGACCATAGTCGTGCAACTTAGACCTTCCTTATTTCCCACAAATCACAAACTTTATCCATCCTTACGATATTATCAAAATGGTTGCAATGCACTTTCACGAAATATTGAGACCACGCATTGGATAATGGAGCTGAATTTTGCGTACTTCTTTCAATCCTTCTTGCACTGACATCCCTCATCAAAGGGTGCATTATGCACCCTCAACAAAGTGGTGTTGTCGAATGCAAACACAAACATCTACCACAAATAGCTGGGCATTACTCTTCCAATCTTCTCTTCCTAAATTTTTTAGGACCATGCCCTCCAGATGCGGCCACATTCTTAATAAATTGTCTACCTTCCTCTATTTTAGATTGGAAGACCCGCATGAAATTCAGCATAATAAGCCTCCTAATTATTCGAGTTCTTCGTTTGTTTGGGTGTTTGTGTTGTGCCTGATATCGACCTCACTTGGGTGGTTTCACCTCGAGCTTCAAAATGCATTTTCCTTGGTTTAGCATGGTTTCAAGGCATATAAGCATGTG
The DNA here is from genome assembly GCA_016808115.1 of Tetrastigma voinierianum. Classification (NCBI taxonomy): domain Eukaryota; kingdom Viridiplantae; phylum Streptophyta; class Magnoliopsida; order Vitales; family Vitaceae; genus Tetrastigma; species Tetrastigma voinierianum. Next base: position 188,354 of record JAEQBH010003546.1, read on the forward strand.
ACCTCCACTCTCATGTTGTTTTCTTTCTCGGGATGTAGTGTTCCATGAGGACCTTTTCCTTTTTTCTTCACTTCCATCCATCATCTCACCATTATCCTGCCCTTACCGGTCACGTGACACCACTTCTCCACTCACCACGATCCACCGTTTCTCTTTCTTCTTTTGGTCATTTGTCTTCCACCTCCTCGCTTTGTTTGTTCTCAATTCAGGTCCTTCTCCTTCTCCTGCGGTCCTCGGCACACTACTAGACTTCGCCATCCACTACCTTGGCTTCATGACTACGTGACCAATTGTATAGTGTAGTGCCAGCACACCCTTCTTAGGCTTCCACCTACGGGTCCATCAAGCTTGACTCTTTCTTCCTTCGGCCCATCATCTCTCCCTAATACTATGTCCTATAACCAAGCTTGCTCCTTCCCAGAATGTCGTCTAGCCAAGCAAGAGGAAATCCAAGCATTGGAGACTAACAACACTTGGGAGGTCACCTCTCTTCCTTAAGGAAAAACTCCAATTGGTTGCTGGTGGATCTTTAAAACAAAACTCAATCTCGATGGTTCTATGGGGGAGTTGGTTGAAAAGTCATCGAAGGGAATGAGGCGAAGCCGTAAAAACGAAGTGGAATTCTGATGGATACCCAAACCTAGCCCGACTAGAGATCTGAATCTGGGTTTAAATGGACAACTAAGCGTGAAGGTGGATGCAATCCTTTGTGGGGATATCATCGTGTCCATTCCTACAATGAATCGGTGTTGCTCATAAGAAGGTTAAGTTATGCTTTTAATGATCTCTATGCATTGAGGAAAAGTAACCTTGACTATATAGTTTAGAGATCACTATGTGGGAGTGGTAGGCTGACTTCGGAGAATTGCCACAATTCCCATTAAACTCTTGTAGAACCACACTCGTGGTCATGTAGAAATGGACATAAGTGAAAGCGAAATGTGTTAGGAAAGATTCTGTTGAATCTGTCATCATCACCTTAATGGTAGGAAACAGGTTCAAGGATGTCGTGTCTAACATTTTAGTTAGTAGAGTAAGCAATATTTAAGGAATGTTCAAAGAAAGAGTAGCACAGCACCTCTCCTATGCAGGTTTCAATTGTTAAATCTATCACCTAGCCTTTGGAATCTTTGGTCATGAATGTCATTCATGTGGATAATTGTTGGTAATATGTAGTGAATGACATTCATTGTAGGAGTGTTGAATGTCATTTACTCGGCAGGAGCCCAAACGTTTGGCTTGTTGAAGGTTAAGGGTCTCACCTTTATATCTTTAAAGGTGAGGCTTCTCTTGTTTAGAAAAATAATTTTTTGTTCCTTTTGAGTTTCCTGTAAGAAAAAGGAAGAGGAAGAGTGAGCTCGGTTAAGTATTGTCTGAGAGTGTTGATTGGGTGAAAGTTTTGATCACAATTTTAGTTCGCCAGAGTAGTATCAAGGTGCTCAGGTGCTCTTTCCGTGTCGTTTTATACTGGGAGACGAGGCAGTCGGCGGTAGTATCTTTAGTGTCGAAGGAGGCAGCGAATGTTTTAAGGAGATTGTGATCTGCGAGACTCGGCATCCTGGTTCTATGATCGACATTTCTTTTGTAATTGTTTTTCCTTTTTTTGTTTTTGTTTTTTATTTTCTCCTCCTCATCTTTTGTTTTCTGTCAGGAAATTTATTAACAAATTGATATTAATTATGTTACTAAACATATTTAATTCATTAAATGATTTAAATAATTTGTATCAAATCATTAGTTTGATTGTCGATATCATCTAAATCATTTTGAATTCCTTATAAATAAATCACAAGTCTGGTGGATATGGTTTGTCGTAATAGGAAAGAAAAAAAAACGTGGATTCTTTTTAAATGTATATTTTCCTCAAACTCCCCATGAGAGCTACTTCAAGAATTAGGCCCCAAAATTTGGCTTACCAAAAGAAACTCAGGCAGTCATAAACTCCTCCGCCTAAATCCCTAAATTAAACCAATACCATCTTTTTCCCGCCATTTCGAAGTTTATCACCCCAGTCATCCTCCGCCTTCATCCAGATCACGTCCAGAGATACCGATACGACGTCGTAGCCATCTCTCACCTTTCCCTTACGCTGGAATTCCATTTGAGTTGCTACTCCCTCGTCATCTGTGATTTAAGGTTCACGGTTTTTTACTTGAACTGCGCTCTAAATCGCAATTGCTCTCAGTTTAACAACTATGCAATTGACAAAATTCTTTTCAATCTTCATCATTTCGATTGCTTGATTCTGTTAATGTTACAGTACTCAAAATGACCATGGAAGAAGTCGGAAGTGGGAGAGATGCCATGGAAATAGATGGTTTTGACCCTGAAGGCAAAGAAAAGAGGCGAGAAAATTCCGTTCCGGATGGATTCAATGCTAACTATCTCAAAGTTTACTATGGTATGCTTGTATGATTTTAGTTGTTGTTAGGAGTTCTTCAAGTTTAAAGATTATGAGATTTTGTTCAAAAATTTATAGGGTACTTGCTAGAACAAATGGGTTTAAGTTTCTGCTGGTTCTTCATTCGGGAGACTGTTTTTATCTATCTAATTAGTGATGGAAGTTGGATTCCCTCAATAAAATAACATAATTTCAAGTTATTTGAGAAAATGGCTTATGGGCGTTAACAAGAAGGGATTTTAACATTTCATTTAATCTAAGGGGAAGATTTTGTTTCATGCAGGGAAGCTTTTCTCACTCGGACTTGTTCAGAGTGGATGTCCTATGGAAATGGTAATTCTAGCATTCTGATGAGCATAGGCCGTCCGTTTTCTGTCTCATATACATACATAATGCTTTCTTGATTACCTTGTTTCTTGATTGTCTGTAGATGGGAAGCATCCTGCCTGCGATCAGTCTAGTAGCCGAAGAGAATTTTCTTTCATTAGATAGCCAGCATTTACTTGCGGTTCCAGTCTTTCAGCAGCATCCACGATATGGAAAAATTCCATCAAAGACAAATGTCCATTCAAAATAGATATCAGGCCCAGTTTACAGTGTGGATCCAGCTAGAGCATGCATATGCACAATCAGGCAAACAATGTTTTTACTCCAGTTATGAGAGGAATAGTTTTGATATAGTAAACAAGCGGAAATTCCGCAACTGATGGATTTTCAACTTAAGTTTAATGACTTATTGATAATTTGGTGTTGTTTGACTTCTAATTTTGTGCAGGATATAACAGATTATGATGATGTCAGACTACTGCTGCTCGGGTGCTGATGTTTGTTGGATTGCTGGCCACTAATGACAGTAGCTATTAAAGTGATTGATACCGCCCTCAGAGGTAGAGTATACGTGTCTGTGCATTCAACTGAGAATTACCTTTTTGGTGTTTCTTGTCTTCAATATTTCATGAATCTCTTTTGTTGCAGATGATTTTGGGTTTAATCACATTCTCTGGGTGTATAGTGGTCGACGTGGTGTCCATTGCTGGGTTTGTGATAGAAAAGCAAGAAGGTTATAATTGCATATTTGGAAATGTATCTTCTTTTTCCTTTGGTTTCTTATCTGTATTGTGACACTTAAAAGTTTGGATCTTGCTTCTATCATTTCCAGGTTGACCAATGAACAGAGGGCTGCTATTGCTGATTATTTCCGGGTCTACAAGGTCGAGTATCAATGTTTCTGAAATATTATAGGAAAATTTGCAGTTTTTTCATGGCATTGAGTTTAATGAAAGCTGCTGATTCTGTTTTTTTTCTTAGGGCAATGAAAATAGCCAGAAAAAAGTCTCTTTAGGAGGTGCTTCTCTCCACCCTTTCCTTGTGTAAGTGTTGGTATTTGTTATTCCCTCAACCCCCTACTCAGGAAGGAAAATATTTCCTGTACTAAGACAATCCAAGCTCTGCAGGCGTTCATATATTGAAGTTCTGAAGGATTTTTTCGAGGAGAAGTTACTCCCTGGTCAAAAGTTATTTTCAACTGAAGACAGATATGAGAAGATCCTAGAAATGATTCCTGATGAATGTATAAAATACAACTCTTATCCATCTTCTTTTTAAAACATGTACACAGCTCTTTGTCAATTCCTGCAATAATAAAGTTTCTTTATTGAATAGCTGTACAAATTATGCATTTGCAGCAATTACTTCAGAGCTTCGGGGAAAGTGGCAGGAAAACAGGCGGTCATCCATATCAAAAGAAGATATTAATGCCATTCGCTGGGAGCAACTAAAACATATGCTGCAATCTGGAAAGCACAAGGTAGAAAATGATTTGTATGACCTTAACCTCCTCTTCATGGTATATAAAACTTTATGTTGAAAATCTATACAAACACATCTGGAAAATAGCAGAAAACTCGGATATTTGAGGCACTTATTTCTCCCAAGGAATTCTCAAGTATTTGGATTGCTATAATTTCAATTATTTGGACTAGAGATTGCGCACCTATGAGCAGCTATTGTGCTGCTATCTTACATGATTATTTCTTGAGGAACATGTCTTGACCCCATAAGTTGATTGGCTTGCTATCTGTCCGCTTAAATGCTTGATTCCCTCTCCATCGTGTCAGCATTTTAGTTTTGCAAGAACTAGTTAGCATATTTTCAGAATCTACAAGCTGTTTTTCCACTTTATATGTTGGACTATCAAGACTTTATATATTCAACAAATGAATGAGTTCTCTCCTGGTACATGAGTGTTGAGAAAAAAATATTCGATATTGAAAAATGTGGTCCAATGTTTTGAACTAAAGTTACATTTTCCTGGTCCATGTTTCAGGCACAAGGTCTTCTGGGTGTGTTGAAGAGATTGTGTTCTCTTATACCTACCCTAGGCTTGATATGGAGGTTTGTACAGCTGCTCTTCTCAACAAATTTTTTTCTTGCCACTTGAGTGCGTTGTCCTTGGGGTAATCAATCAGTCCAACCAGAGTCCCTACAATGGATACAATTATTCCTTTGGACTCAAGTGCCACCGTTCTGAACCTGGATTTTGTGTGCTAACTGACACTGATCTGTCTGTTGGTGTGCTAACTCACACTGACCTGTCTGTTTCTGTTTCAGGTTTCAAAACACATGAACCATTTGCTGAAGGCACCATTTTGTGTGCACCCAAAAACAGGTTAGGGTCCAGGATATTTGTTACTTTTGAAATATCAATGTACATGATGTGGGAAAATCTGTAATTGGGAAGTTTTTTCTGTTTAGCATAGTGCTTGAGAATATCAAGGATTGAATTTTATCAAATATCGATGTTGGAAGTCAATATATATCTCATGAAACCTTGAATATTTTCTGTTTTCAACAATCTGTTATGTTTTTGAGCTGTCTAGAGCTCCTTGTAGCTACTATTGTAATATGTTACTGGGAATTAATTTTATTCCATACTACCAGGTCGTGTGTGTGTTCCTATTGACCCAAAAGTTGTAGGGAATTTGATCTGAATGCACCAACTCTTTCCAAGGTAAGCATGTACTTGACCAATGTTTATATCTCTCAGATCGACATCCTTATCCATCTGCCTTATATTATTCTGCATGTATGTAGGAATTGAGCCATTCTGTCATAATGCTGTCTTATTGCATAGCTGATAGTCCTAATGAAATGATTTTAGCCTTTTCTTTTTCCCTTGTAAAGTTCAATATAATATACTGGTTTTCAGATTGTGACTGATTTATCAACCTTTTATTCTGAAAGAGGATGGAAGATGATGTATGAATGTATACATACACATATCTGCAGCATGATATCATGGTTCCTTGTTTAATATAATCTTCTGTTCGCCCATGACCATGAGTTTTGTTTGAATTTTTTTTTTTCAAATTTATTTCTGATTTTTTCAAATCTGCAGCTTTTGGAAGAACTTAACATGGGAGGTTTCAGAGCAGATGCTGATGATGGTATGCTAATGGGAATCATAGCCTACTCTCTTGTTTCTGTCTCCCTGGATAAACCATTATCATGTTAAACTTACTGGACAATTCCAAAATCCATTCAAGGATATCTTTGTTATTTTTCCAAGGAAATCCATCAGAAACAGTGCTATTAGAATGATGCAAAGATAGGCCTAACTCTTCATCTGGGATTTTTCAATTTAGTATTGCAACATAAAATTTGAAAAAAAAAATCCATGAACGGTTAAATGTTTCATTTGAGTGTCCCAAATTTTAGTTAGGATAACATAATGAAGAGATTATTGAACTTCCTTCTTGAGACCCTTCTATTCTATTAAAAGATGTGCTGACTTTATGTGGTTTACCTGCTGGCAGATTGGGAGAGAACCTCACTTGCAAAATCAGTCAAGTTTTTCAGATCGTCATTTTTGCAGCCTTTACTGAAGTCCAGCAAGGTATATTGAATCCTATTTAAGTTTTCCCATACTAGCTAGGCATGCCATTGATTGTAATAATTTAACATTAGGTTACAGATTAAGGGGGCTCACAGGCTTTCACTACTAAGAATTAGGTCGGATTTTAGTTTAAAGCATATTTTCAAGTTAATGACTGACCATATATACCTCTATAGCTCTGGTTCAAACGATGTTAAGCTTGGAAATCAATGTAGAAAGTCCTCTCTGCTCTAGTGTTCCCTACCCCTGAAGCTTGGTATTTTATTTCTCCTAAGTAAAGGGAGGTTTTCTTCCTTCAATTATTTACTTCTGGTGGGATGCCCTTTTCAGAGAGGCTCATGTATCCTTCATGTTTTCGTTTCTTCAAAAGTCTTGCATAGTCATACATACACTCTTTTCCTTGTATACAAATTTTTCAAAGAAACTAATAGTCTTAGAGAATGAGAAAGTGCTTGTTTGGCCACTGTTTTTCAAAGGAATTTTTTGTTCTATTAGAGCATGGAAAAATGCATTTGGCAAATTTTAGATTTATTTATCTTAGGGGATGGAGGGTGCAAATTTGAGAAAGAACAGACCAAGTAAAGTGTTTTTCACAATTGAGAAAAAACAGACCAAGAAAAGTGTTTTTCACAATTGAGAAAAAACAGAGAACAAAGAAACATAATACTGAACTTCTGAATCCCTGAATATTGCAGGAGGAGATGGAAAGTGCCTACAACGCCAAGCTTCAGCTCTCAAAGAATTCTCTCAGTTGGTAGTGCTTTTCCTGTTTATTTTTGTTTACTCTCCAGTGCTGTTCATAGAAGACCTCTCAGAAGTAGACCAGGACCTTTCACCTGATGCAGGAGTGCTGATTAATGCGATCATTGAACACTATGGCTGTGTTTATGATGTGAAATGTCTTGCAAAATTCTGTTCAATTATGAAAGAATTTAAGTAATTTTGCATCCACACAACAAAGTGATTCCTTGTTCGATTAATTTGAAAATGGTCCATTTTTTCCTTACACATGTATTAAGTAGATAGAAGAAGCATTCAGGTGGCTCATGTTATTATCCTCGAGATATATTTACTCCGGAACATTTTATGGAGTCAGTATTCAGGTTTAGGCCTTTTGTATCCGTTCGTTTTAATTTTAAAGCCCAATTTGCAAATGGAGACACTTCCATGGTGTAGTGAACAATGGGCAACTATTAGGTTGGGGTGGCTCATGTTTTCTCTTTTTCTTTCATATGCTTAAAACTCAACTTAAAAAATAATCAAGCTATTTCAACTCAATTTGAAGAAACTGGAATCAATTAAAAATAATAATAAATAATTATGCTTGAATTCTACTCAGATTCAACTTGATTAAGTTTGTGAGTGACTCGAATCAGGTATTGTTATACTCGACTCGATTAATTTCGAGTATTCAAGGAGTAGCTTGATTTATCTTACACCCTTACTTGTAGGCACATCTGCTTGTATTTTCTGATGCATGAGAGGACCACAGGAGCCTTCTTCACTCGATCAATCAACCCAAGGCAAACAGAAACAGAGTCATTCCAAAAAGGTCATAAAACAAATAAGTATTGAGGGAAAAGAAAACCCCCTAAGAAAAACTCATACAATCAGCATAGTAAATGACATACTTCTTCTGACAAAGCATAAATTGACACTTCAAATCAAACCGCACAAAAGACAAGGAAGCAAAGTTACTACTCTAATAGAATATTACTAGTACATCATCATCAAAACTACCATTTACATTCACGATTGATGTTGAGAGAAGAAAATGATGTTTCTTAATTGGCGAGAACTGCAGATCAATTCAGGGTCATACGACGGCAGCCTCGCCAGAGCGTAACCTTCCGACTCTGTTCCCACCGCCCCCAGCCCTTCCACCAACGTCAGGCAGTCGCCGGAGAGAGAGTCCGCCGGCGAAGTGTCGCCTTTCCAAAACTCATCTTCAGAAATGCTCGGTGACAGCATTTCGCCACCCCAACTGTTGGTGTCGCCACCAACCAGCGGCGGCGATGCTGATACCGATGAGGATGCTGAAGGAGATGAATCCACTTTCACCGCCTTCTTATGGCCACCGCCACCGCCACCGCCGGTGCTTTCGCCACCGCGGCCACCACCGTTGCTAGTACTCTTCTTTTTGGTACTCTTATTGGCTCTCTCCCTTTTCACTTTCTGGCAAATGGCCTGAATTTTGGCATCTACGGCGCTCTTCAAAGCGTTCAATCTGGCGCCGTCGCTGAATCCGATCTTGCTTGCGTCCCTCAGGTTAGGGAAATTCAAGCGCGCGTATTCGCCTCGCAGCTTGTAGGCTGCGCGGTCGTAGGCATAAGCTGCAGCCTCGGCAGTGTCGAAGGTGCCCAACCACACCCGCATTCTGTTCTGAGGTAGTCTAATCTCAGCCACCCACTTTCCCCAATGTCTCTGCCTCACTCCCCTGTACAGCTTCTTCTTGCACGGATTCAAAAATTGAGAGTGATGATGAAGTGAGCTCGTGAGTGAATTGCTTGTAATTCTCCCAGTTGCTCTGTTTTCTTCGCTGAACTTTTGAAGAAGATCTCTCTGCCGGAGATACACAGAAGATCCCAGCGGCTCCGGAACTGGATTGGTGATGGACGTCGATGGCGGACAGTGGGAAAATCGAAGTCAAGGTGGTGGAGCCGCTCGTCAATAGGAGCTGCGATAGTGAGGATCTGATGTCCAAACCATACTGGAACGAGAATGGGAGAGTACTGTTTTCTTGCATTTTCTCCATGGTTCTTGGAATTTTCTCGGGAAAAAAAGAAGAAAAAGAGAGAGCAGAGTGCACGTAAAAAAAAATGTGCAGGAAACAAGGTACTTCAAAACTAGCCCCCCTTTTCCTCTAAAATGGGAAAAACAAGGAGTAGGAACTAACCAAAATGGTATGATCTACCACAAAAATTTTCCAGAAACCTTAAAAAAAAAGGTAATAGGTTCAGGAAAATTTCAAGCAAACCTCAAAATCAGACATCAAAGAAGAAACTCAGTGATCCTTACAAATACTCGGACCACTGAACAACAAATGAATTCCCCCTTCAAGACGAAGAATTGGAAATCAAGAAAGAAAACAAGGTGATAAGAGTATAGACATAACCAGCTCTTCTTATATATTGAAGAGGCTGAGTTTGGTCATTGGTGTCGGTTCCGGTGCATTAATTTATAGGTGCAGAGAGCAGTAAATCAATTTTCCAATAAGACTACCCCAATTTTCCCCAGTTCACATTTTTCACACTCCTCTCCCCTCCCTTTCTGTCCATTTTCTATTTTACAGTTGTGTCATCCCCCCAGTGGACTTTCTTCTCCACTTTCTACCTATTAAACACTTAAATTATTTTTTTAAGGAAATATTCCAAAAAAAAATAAATAATAAATATTATACATAAAAAATGGGTCTCTAAGATTTAGGGTTGAAAATTTGACTCCGCATGGTCCCTAAGCCATCCGTACCCATATATAGGGCAGTATAGCTTTTTGAATTAATTATTGAGAGTCAGTCAGCTCTTCTTCGTCTTTACAGTGTCTTAGTTTCGAAGGCCACATGTCCCTCGTCATGCTTTTGCTTGCCTCATCATGGCAGGAGAAATTTGTTCACATCCTCGAGCTTTGGATTAATAATATATATATTTAAATTACTAAAATAATTTATATTTGGATTATAATAATATATATATATTTAAATTCTTAAAATAATTTATATTTGAAATTATTATGTATCCCATTTCGTTTGAATGCGTAAATAAAAACTAAGTAAATATCGTTGTCCTCGATATCTATATTATCATTTTAAAAAAATTAAAATGTTGTAGTTGAAGACAACATAATTATAACATTTTAAAATTATACAGAACCTTTCTTTCGTCAATTTTTTTCCATTTCTCTATTATTTTCCTTCTCCTCTTCAAGTGATGGTGTTAGGGCTTGAAGAAAATCTAGTGATTTTCGCCGTTTTAACCTCTCTTAGTACTGCACATTATTCTTTTGTTGATATGTTTTGGAGAAAAATGATATATATTTTAAGACATAAGATTTTCTCTGGTTTCATTTGAAAGCTAGAAAAAGTTAATTAGTTTTCATTTAAACAAATGAGGAAAATAATTTTCCTTAGTTTGGATAACATGGAAAATTCAAAGGGGAAAAATGTGAAGGAAAAAATGGATTTATTAGCTTATTTGCACTTAATTATTTGTGTTCTTCTTTTTTTCTTTTTTTTTTTAACCTTTGTTCTTGTAAGGTATGTTTGGTTATGGAAAATCTTAGGAAAGAGGAAAAAGAAATTCAAAGAAAAAAAAATTGAAGTTAACAAATGATTATTCTTAGATAATTTAAAAGGAAATATGTTTTTTTTTTAAATTTTCTTATTTTAATCGATTTTTAAGAGAATAAGCAGGGAAAATTTTATAGAATTTTTCTTCACATTTTTTCTCATATTTTTAGGCCATCTAAACTTGGAAAATGTTTGTTTTCCAAAAATGATATAATTAAAATTGTTTTTTTTGAAGGATAATTAAAATTATTTAGAAATTATATAGGTTTAAATCATTTTAATATTTGTATACCAAACATTTTCTTACCCGATTAGTAAAGGAGCAATCTGGTGCATTCAAGGGTTAGAGGCGTAGGATGAGTTTGATGATGCTTTCAGCCGGAGGCTAGGCTAGGGTGTTGGATTCTTTAAGAATTTTAGTTCGTTGGCTGTCGTTGGACTTCTCTGCCAAAAACAAGAAACAAAGGATCGGCGAGGGGGCTGCCGTTACCTCTCCGATACCTAAATCGGTCTTTCAGGGAAGAAAGATCATTCTTAGAATGAATTTAATGCGTAATATCTGCGTCACATTTCGTGATGGGGTAACTTTGATATTTATAATGGATGATCATGATAACTTTTCTAGTTGGACGATGATACGAATATTTCTCTATATTTTCTTTCCTTGTTCTTAACCGATTAATAAGGGATAATTGATAACTTTCCTAGTTGGATGATGATATGATATTCCTCCCATTGGGTGAGATATTTTCTTTCTATTTTCTTTGTATTGTTAGCGGATTAATAGGGATAATTGATAGGCGATAATTAGAATGTTATGTTTTCCTAAATTGGTGGAGATTGTGTATTTTCGCGCTATCTGAATTTTGATTACGTACGGCCTTTAAATGGGTGAATTGGGCCCGCTGTTTGGGCTATATTTAGGGGATGTCATCAGAGATTCGATCTTGGTACTAGGCCTTCTTAATCCCTTCTTAAGCCTGGAATTTGGGCTCGTGTTCTGGGCCTGTGTGCCTATTATTTTTAAACCCTTCGGTTGCCCCCGGGCCTTTGGCTCGCGAGAGGCGTAGGCAAGAATTTGTATTGCTTTGACATTGACTTTACTGGCGATATCTGGGGATTTGTTGATTAATATTGTTTTGCTAAATTAGAGATGCTTGGTTCACGAGTACATGCAGCTCATTTAGCCCCAAAGCCCGAGCTCTGGGCTCAAGGCTGTGTGCCTTTTGAGCAATTAGGCTTGGTTTCTTGACTCTTGGGCGCAAGAGGCTTTCTGGTACATTAGCTCTGAGCTAAGCTATAGGGCTCGTGGGCGCTAAGGCGCCACGGTATTAGGCTCTGTGAGCTACGGGGCTCTTGGGCCTTGAGGCCTTCTTCATTTGTTAAGCCTTCTAAAGCCAGACCGCTTGGCTCCTAAGCCTTGAGCCTTCTTGATTTGTTAAGCTTTACTGTGGCTGCGGGCTCTTGGCGCTGAGGCCTTCGAGAACTGTTGGGCTCTACAAGATTGAGCTTCTGGGCTCCACAGGCGCTAAGGCCTTCCTTTGGTACATTAAGCTGCGCAAATAAACTACATGGCTCTTGGGCGCTGAGACCTTCTTGAGCTATTAAGGCATTTCTGCTGGCCAGCCTCACGAGCTCTGAGCTGTGCTCAGGTGGCTACTTGGCCTTCTGGTGTTGGCTGCAGTGAGCTCAGGCTCATACTAGGCTTCATGGCTTCGTGGGCTGCCAGCCTTCCCGAGTTGTTAAACTCTGCGAGCCAGTTTCTTGGACTCACGAGCTACCTTGGCTCCGTGGCTCTTGGTTTTTAAATTTGTTGGCGCTCTATGAGGCGAAGGCCTCTTGGGCTCTGAGCCTACATAGCTAAGCAGCTGCCCAGCCTTCACGGTACTTCGCTCTACTGTGAGCTACGTAGCTCAGTAGCTCTTGGCACGAGGCTGTTAAGCTCTGCGAAGCGAAGCTCTTGGGCTCCTGGAAGCTATATGGCTCGATGGCTGGCCTTTTGAGTTGTTAAGCTTTGCTGGCCCGAGGCCTCTTGGCTGCAGGCTACATGGCTCTGTGGCTCACCTGCCTTTGGTGCTGTTAAACTCACGCAAGGCGAGCTACTAGGCTCACGAGCTACATGGCTCCGTGGCTACTTGGCCCTTGCAAATTTGTTATACTCGCAGGCGAAGTCTTGGGGCTCACGGGAGCCCTCACAATGACTCCGTGGCTCGCCAGCCTTCTGGCCCATTAAGTTCTTGGCGAGGCCTCTTTGGGCTCCTGGCTACATGGCTAGTAAATTGCCAGCCTTTGAGGTACATTAAGCTGGCGAGCTCTGCGAATGTGAGTTACATGACAAGTGGCTGCCAGCCTTTTGAGGCCACGTATCGGCTGAGATGTCCACGTCGGATCAAGTATTCAATCTCTTTTTTTTTAGGTGGATGCAGTCATCTGTTCGGTGTCCATGATCCTTGTGGAACTCATAGTATTTGGTGTCGTCTCTTCTGGCGGGGTTTGACTTCATATGGGATGGCCACCTCAGGAACCTTTCGTGTTGCACTTTGCGTAGGACCTGCAACATTGAGAATTTGTCAGGAGGCGTCTTGCTAAGTTGAATCTAGTTCTTTGCGGCAGGGTGAGGTGTCCCTATTTGATCCGACATTCCCTCGCCTTGTCGGGGACCGTTCTGTTTTCTCTGCTCCTCGCCCAGGGATCGTCGCAATACTGCTGTCTCTTGGGGGCGTTCTGTACTTTTTGCTCTTCCTTTTGAGTAGAAACTCTTTGCTCACCGGGAGAGGCTTCTTCATTGTTGATGTCACTTCTCTGTTGGCGGACCTCGGCCATGCTTGCCCTAAGGTTCTTTGAGATAGAACGTTAGGTTTCGTACCTAGGCACGCAATAAAGTAGTAGCGTGAACTTCTCATCAGAATATCCACCTTTAGCGACTCCGATATTTAACCGCCCCGAACCTGCTGACCTCGGGCTTTCTTAGAGCTCTGTTTTACGATTCGGAAGGTGATAACTTCGGCTTCTGTACGTCCTTGCTCCACGATGAAGTAGGAGGCGAATCTGCGATACAAGGATTACATGAGCGATGAGATGGAAAGATGGCGGTATTAAATTAGGTAATGTTGGGCCTTTAGTGTGATAGCGAAGGCTCTTCATCGTCTGAGTCACGATATCAGATGCGATTAGTTTGATTTTTATGCGTATTGAGGTGGTCTGGGCGTGGTCTTTTGTTTCCATCCGACACCTCTCATAAGGCGAAGTATAGCTTTTTGAATTAATTATTGAGTCAGTCAGCTCTTCTTAATCTTCTGATGTCTTAGTTTCCGAAGAGCCACATGTCCCTCGTCAATGCTTTTGCTTGCACTCATCATGGCAGGAGAAATTTTATCCTCGAGCTTTGGATTATAATAATATATATATTTAAATTACTAAAATAATTTATATTTGGATTATAATAATATATATATTTAAATTACTAAAATAATTTATATTTGAAATTATTGTCTAATCTATTTCGTTTGGACCACGTAAATAAAAACTAAGTAAATATCGTTGTCCTCGATATCTATATTATCATTTAAAATTAAAATGTATAGTTAGAAGGCATAACATATTATAACATTCTAAAATTATATAGAACCTTTCTTTCCGTCAATTTTTTTCCATTTCTCTATTATTTTCCTTCTCCTCTTCAAGTGATGGTGTTAGGGCTTGAAGAAAATCTAGTGATTTTCGCCTCATTTCTTCTCTTAGTACTTTCTTACATTGTTGCTTTTGTTGATATGTTTTGGAGAAAAATGATATCTATTTTTTAAGACATAAGATTCTCTCTGGTTTCATTTGAAAGCTAGAAAATGTTAGTGGTTTCATTTAAACAAATGAGGAAAATAATTTTCCTTAGTTTGGATAACATGGAAAATTCAAAGGGGAAAATGTGAAGGAAAAAATGGATTTATTAGCTTATTTGCGCTTAATTATTTGTGTTCTTCTTTTTTTCTTTTTAACCTTTGTTCTTGTAAAGTAAAGTATGTTTGGTTATGGAAAATCTTAAGGGAAGAGGAAAAATTGAAAGAAAAAAAATTAGGATTAACAAATATGATTATTCTTAGATAATTTAAAGGAAATATGTTTTTTAAATTTTCTTATTTTAATAGATTTTTAAGAGAATAAGCAGGGAAAATTTTATAGAATTTTTCTTCACATTTTTTCTCATATTTTTAGGCCATCTAAACTTGGAAAATGTTTGTTTTCCAAAAATGATATAATTAAAATTATTTTTTTTTGAAGGATAATTAAAATTATTTAGAGAATTATATAGGTTTAAATCATTTAATATTTGTATACCAAACATTTTCTTGCCAATTAGTAAGGAACAATACAGCTGCATTCAAGGGTTAGAGGCGTAGGATGAGTTTTGATGATGCTTTGGCCGGAGGCTGAGGCAGGGGTCTTTGGTTGCTAGCCCCGGACCGTTGACTCCATACGTTGGACTCCTCTGCAAAAACAAGAAACAAAAAGGATTGACAGGGACTCGCCCGTTGCCTCTCCGATGCCTAAGTCAGTTCTTTCCGTGGAAGAGAAGATCAACTGCTTAGAGAATGAATTTTCTGTGCGTATGTCTGCGTACCTTTCACCCGATGGGGGAGCCTGATATTTATAATGGATGATCATGATAACTTTACTAGTTGGACGATGATACGAATATTTCTCTCATTGGGTGAGATATTTTCTTTCATTGACCCATGGAATTCTTAGGGATAATTGATAAAATACTGGTTGGATGATGATATGATATTATCGTTAGGTGAGATATTTTCTTTTCGCTGTGTTAGCAGTTAATAAGGGATGAATTGATAGACAATAATTAGGAAATATTCTATTTTCCTAATTGGTGGAGATATGTATTTTTTCCTTTATCTGAATTTTTGATTACATTACCGACCTTTTAAATGGGTGAATTGGGCCACCATTTTGGGCACATATTTAGGATGTCATCGAGGGTCAGTCTTACAGTACTAGGCCTTCTTAATCCCTTCTTAAGCCTGGAATTTGAGCTCGTGTTCTGGGCCTGTGTGCCTATTATTTTAAACCCCATCAGTTGCCCCCCGAGCCTTTGGCTAAAGCGGGCGTAGGCAAGGGCTGTATTGCTTTGGCCGTGACTTTACGCTGATATCAAAGGATTTGTTGATTAATATTGTTTGCTAAAATTAGGGATGCGCGGTTCACAGTGCATGATGTTGGCCCAGTGAGCTCAGGACTCAGGGCTATTGGCCTTTTTGACGGTCGACCGAACAGCCCCGGAGCTCTTGGGCGATCAGACTCAATTTGTTAAGCTCATAGGCCCGGTATGGGGCTCGTGGGCGCTAAGGCCTTCTGATGCAATTAGGCTCTGCGAAACTCGGGGGCTCTGAGCCTTGAGGCCTTCTTAATTTGTTAAGCCCTAGCCAGGCCGCTTGGCTCCTATTGTGAGGCCTTCTTGAGAATTTGTTAAGCTTGCAAGTGAGCTCTTGGGCTCCTGATGGCTGAGGCCTTCCTGAGCCTATTGAGCTCTGCAAATTGAGCTTCTAGGCTCCACGGATGCTAAGACCTTCCCTAAAGGTGATGAAATTTCTATGAGCTTAAATTTCTATAGAGACTCTTTATTTGAGACCTTGTTTGTGCATTCTATGGTAATTCTTGAGCTTGAAATTCACATGGCTAAAGTGGCTCTGGCCTTCCTAATTTGTTAAGCTGCATAAAGCTTGTGAGCTACTAGGCTCTACAGGCTATGAAGCAGTGGCTTTCTGCCTTCTGAGTTATTCGCTCTGCAAACCAAATCTTTGGACTCTGAGCTACATGGCTCCGTGGCTACTTGGTCTTTTAAATTTGTTAAGCTCACGCAAGTGAAACTCTTTACAGGCTCTGAGCTACATAGCTCTGTGGCTCCTTGGCCTTCTGACTGTTAAGCTCTTTGTGAGCCTCTTGGGCTCACCGAAATTTCACAGTGGCTCAGTGGCTACTGGCTTTTGAGTGTTAAGCTCTGATGAGCCTCTTGGGCTCTGAGCTATATGGCTCCACGTGTTTACTTGGCCTTTTTGAGGTTGTTAAACTTTGCAAGGCGAGCCTCTGCGAGCTCATTCGTAGCTCCGATGGCTATAGCCTTGCAGGCTATTAAACTACGCAAAGCTGAGATGCTAGGCTCCTGAGGCTACATGGCTCAGTGGTACTTAGCCCTTTTGAGCTGTTATGCTCTGTGGCCCGAGTTCTTGGGCTCTGAGGCTACATGACTCGTGGCCTGCCAGCCTTCACGGCTGTTAAGTTCTTGGCCGTGCCCGGGCTCTAGCTACATGGCTCGGAATGGCTGCCAGCCGCCCCAGGGTTTTTTTGTTAAACTGCGCAGGGCGAGCCTCTGGGCTCTTGGGTTACATGACTCATGGCTACTTGGCCTTTGGGGCCACGTGCTCTATTGAGATGTCCCGTGGATCAGTATTCAATCTCTTTTTTAGGTGGATCTGATCCTATACGTTCGGTGTCCATGATCCTTGTGGAACTCACAGTATTTGGTGTCGTCTCTTCTGGCGGGGTTTGACTTCATATGGGATGGCCACCTCAGGAACCTTCGTGTTGCGCTGGCAGTAGGACACAGCATTGAGGCTGGCATCCCGGAGGCGGCGTCTTGCCCCAAGTTGAGATCTCATTCTTTGCGGCTTAGGTGAGGTGGTCCTGCGATCCACAATTCCCTCATGTGTCGGGGGCCAGTTCTCTTTGTTTTCTCTGCTCCTCAGGGATCTGTCCCACCATCTGCCTTCATAGGCTTCGTTTCTCTTTTTATCCTTCAGCTCACACTCGCACAGTGAAGAGCTTCTTTACTTAGACAGGAGGGCTTCTTCATTGTTGATATACTTCCTGATTTGGCGGGACACAAGCCATGCTTTTGCCTAAGAAGTTCTGAGATAGAGAGAACGGTAGGTTTTATTTGCCACCCTTGGGCACACGTGAAAGTAATGGCAGTGAACTTCTCATCAAGAATATCCACCTTTAGCGACTCCGTGTTAAACCTTTGAACATATGACCTCAGGCTTTCTTAAGAGCTCTGTTTTACGGTCGGAAGGTGATAACTCGGCTTCCTGTACGTCCTTGCTCTGATGAAGTAGGAGACGAATGCGATGGAAAGTTCTGTGAACGATGAGATGGAAGACGGCGGGAGTCTGTTAAATTAGGCCAATGTTGGGCCCTTTAGTGTGATAGCGAGCTCTTCCGTAAATGCGAAGGTCACGATATCGTGCGATTCCATTTGATTTTTATGCGTATTGAGGTGAATACATGGGAGTGCTTTTTTTAAAGTGCAGGCATGCAGAATTTGAACCATTCTGAAGAGAGAAGCTTTGCAGGGTCTGAAAACTTGGCGTTGAAATGGAGACTATAGTTTTGTTGCAGGGCTTTCTGTGAGCACAAGCTCGGCCTTCCACCTTTACCTTCTGTATATGGCAGGATTTCTATGCAGGATGTCCACGAACCTTTGCCTCCCTAAACTCCTCGTTACGATCTCTAGAGGGTTGGTAAGAATCATGCTCCCTGGTGCGGCTAGTTTCCCCTTCTCTATTCGCTTCTCGACGAGGGCCGAGGTGTTGCTCTTCTTGGATAATAGGGTTTTGATCTTTTCGGACTTATCGTGTCTCTTGGGGGCGTCATATTTGCCTGGTGAGTTGTTCCAACTCTTTCAGCAAGTGTTGGTTGGTGGCGCGGGCTGTCCACCCTCGATCCTTGTTGGCTTACCTTGTCTCTAACGTGCCTCGGAGTCTTTGTCCCTGCACAATTTGGTCTTGCATCCTTGGAGGATCGCGTTACTCTGCTTGTGTTCAGTTATTCCTCAGTCTTGAGAGATCAGCTTTATTTGTAAAACTATCGACCCACCAGGCAAGCGCCAAACAGTAGTAGTTTTCCAGCGAATTTGGCTTGAGCGTGCTGGATTTGCTTGATCGGTTCGCTGACTCCATATGTTGGACTCCTCTGCAAAAACAAGAAACAAAAGAATCATTTGGGTGGGGCTTGCCTGGTTGCCTCCGATCACCTAAATTCGATTCTTTCGGGGAAGAGAGAAGATCAAAGCCTTAGAATGAATTTTTTTATGCGTAATGTGCAGTACCTTTCATAGATGGGGTGACACGGTATTTATAATGGATGATCATGATAACTTTCCTAGTTGGATGATGATATGAATATTTCTCCCATTGGGTGAGAGATTTTCTTTCCTTGTTGTTAACCGATTAATAAGGGATAATTGATAACTTTCTTAGTTAGATGATGATATGATATTCCTCCCATTGGATGAGAGATTTTATTTCCTTATTGTTAATCGATTAATAAGGGATAATTAATAGACAATAATTCGGAAATATTATGTTTTCTGAGTGAACTGGATTAGGTATTTTCATTCTTCTGATGCTGATTACATTAAAGCCTTTAAAGGGTGAGTGGAGCCTTGTTTTGGAGCGATATTGGGATCTCATCAAGATCTCTTTGATACTAGGCACCTTTGTAATCCCTTCTTAAGCACGGAATTTGGGCTCGTGTTAAGACTGTAGCGGTATTTTAAAAACCCCATCCAAGTTTGTTCTTGTTTGTACATTTTGTGAGAACAATTTTTTAAAACACAAAGAACATTATTTCGATGATCTCTAAAAATTGTTGTTCTCAATACATGATAGATAACATTAATATAAGAAACCTACTTCTCCAAGTTGATGTTCAAATGAAGAGATGATGCATAAAAATTTCTATATGGAAATGGTTTATGCAAAATGCTAATTCCACTATAGTGGCAATACCACTTGAAGTTTTTCTAATTGATCACACTAGTGTTTAGATATTTCTAATTCTAAGATTTTTGAATTATTAGCAATTTTGAGAGAATACATCTATCTATTCTGAGAGAACCATTTTTGTCGAACATAATCCAAAAATAAAGTCTAGCCCAAAGGGCCAAACCCCCCTCATTTATCTCCTCATTGATATGTGAATATATTTGATTTTTTGCAAAAAAAATTTGATTTGATAAACATAAACTAATATTTTGGAATATCAGCTTTTTAATTATTTTAAATTATATTATCTTTTATTTATATTATTCTTTTTTAAAATTGTTTTCAAGTTATCTTATTAATATTTTTAAAAATTATCCTCACTTTAATTTTATTCATTTTATATTTATCTTTATCGTCTTATTTTAAAAAATATTTTTATTATCAAATATTAAAAATACAAACTTATTTCAAATTAAATACTTTATATATTAATGGAATTATATTTAAAGTGCACTGTATAATAAGAATGAAAAATAGAACCCAAATAATATATAATACACTGAAATACACTATAATCATGAAATTAATAAAAACATGCACTTTTGAGTAACTTTTGGTTGCTTACTAAATTATTTCAGCTATCGCTTATGATTAAAAATAGCCCAGTACTAATAAAAATAATTTTTGATTTCAAGAATAAAAATATCTTTCAAAAAAATAAAATTTTAAGCTACAATTTTTCTTGAATTTTCTACATAATTGCAAATAAGGAAAATGAATCCTTTTCTTTTTCCTTAAATTTTCTAAGAATAACAAAACAAGGAAAATTTTATATTTTCCTTTCCTTTATTTTCTTTCCATACCTTTTTCTTTTCAATTTTTCCCTGTCGTTTTTTGTGTTCCATACATAGTCTTTATATCCTCATATTCATTTAGCGATTGAAATCATTTTGTATAGGTCAAATGTTTGTTTCCACTGTTCATTGATAATGTTATTAGAAACATCTAAGGCGAACGGATGTGAAATATGTTGAGAACCATGTAATTGTGCCTTTAGATCATCTTAAGATTTGATTGCACATTTGAACAGGTGGGTGATATAAATATATTCTGGGGACGAGACATTGACAAACAAATATTCAAATTAGTCTTCAATTGTATAGTATCATTTGAAAGGTAAATAAGTTCCAACCTTATCAATATGAGATGGCCAGTGAAAAAGTGTGTAGAATGTTGAAATTAGTTAACATAACTGGCATGGAGAAAATTGAATTGTTTAGTGGGGTCATTCGAATCAAGCCACAGTGAATCAATCTATGGGTGCCTACATAGATTTATTGGTTGCAGGAAATTATAATGTTGCAAAATTGGACCATGGTTGTTGGCCTAGTAAGCGCTCCGGCACGATCTTGATAAGTCTCAAATGAGATGATAGAGGCGTAAAGATAAAGCTATTGATGAATTTGTGAAGATGGTGATGATGAATCTAATGGAGATATAGATGTTCAAGCCCAGGTGGACACGTTTCACCTTTCCATACTCTTAAGCAAGTTTTGGGAGAATGGGCAAGGGATATATCTCAGTGGATGTGACATCTTGCGATATCAAATGACGCCTAGATCTGTGAGTCTAGATGGAGTCATCCCTGTTCAATCTGTCTTATCATAATTTGAGAAATGTAGAAAACCTTGGTAATGCTATTTCAAGTGGTTTGGATCTCCATGGGTGAAACGCTACTAAATACTCAAGTGGAGAATTTGTAGTTTGCCAAGTTTTTAATTCCAAATCTACTTTTCAAGAGGCTGCAAAGATTTACTCAATTAAAGCACATCAAAAGTTTGTAGTTGTTGCATCCTTAAAAAAATTACTAGTTTTAAGATATAAGAAGGTCGAGGAATGTCAATGTCCATGGAAGCTTCATGCTACGCTTGTGAAAGATACTTGTTTATTTGTTATCAACAAGTATAAAGGACCATATACTTGTGTCAATCCTTGCTTGAATCCGGACCATCATCAATTGGACTCAAATTTGGTTGCTGCTCATATCATGACAATTATTAAGGCACAATTCACTTTGATTGTAGCTGCTATTCAAGCAGTGTGATGGAGAAATGGGGATATGAAATTTAAATCTGAAAAGGTGTGCTAAAATGGAAAGCATAAAACTGCTGCTTATGACAACTTTTTGTCAATCATATACAATTGCCACATTTCTTAGCCTTAGAGCAAACAAATCCACAGGATATGTTGTAATTTGAAAAACATTTGATAGTAACTATGCCAAACATTGAGATATTTCAACAACGTGTTCCTAGTCAATAAAATAAATCTATTGAAGGGTTTGAACATTGTTGTCCCATTATTGAGTGATGTTTACATTTTGTATGGGAAGTATAAATGCACGTTAATGATTGCTATGGGGTGTGATGGAAATAATAAGTTGTTTCCATTGGCATTTGCTATTAAAGAAAGCGAGAATATTGATAGCTGAGGATGGTTCTTAGCATGTATCAGAAACAGAGTAACTCGACGGATGGGGTGCTGTCTCTCGATGAACTGTCAAATGTACTGGCAGCTTTGAGATTGATCGCTTATCTTGGAGTGGGCTGAACCATGCACATCGCAGGATTTACCGCATCATCTGAAACATTTTGCTGACTAGCTTCAAAGATAAACTCTTGAAGAATTTGGTATGTAGAGCAACTTTAGCGCCTAAACAACGTAAATTCAATAGGCATATGACAATAATTGGGAGAATTAATTCAGAAACACAACAATGGTTGGAGGCAATCCCTCTTGAGATATGGGCACTTTCACATGATGGAGGTCGAAGATATGAGATAATGACTACCAACATGTTTGAGATATTTGGTACTCTTAAAAGGAGCTTGTAGCACAATAAGCGCATTAGTTCAAGTGACCTTTTTCCGCCTTAATGAAGGCCTTCTCTTCATAATACGGTAATGGGGTAAAGGTGTCAGATTGGGAACTGGTATTGGTTAGCCACAATCCTTATGTAGCTTACATGCCTCATTAACGTCCGCGTGGCTGGCGCGATCACAGTCTGGTTTTACCACCGCATCGGCGACTTATTTCATGTTAAGGCCAGATGGCCTACATAACGCCTTCTTTAAACTATGGTAGACTGAATGCAAACATGTGCAGAACCCCACTGAGATATGACTTCAGCCGCCATCGGCAGTAAAACATGGGTTAATTTCCGCTGACAGCTTGGTCGCTCGGGCGCCAATAAGAACATGCAGCCGCGTACGCGTATTACTCACAACTGTTTTGGTATCCTTCAAACTAATTGAAGCGATGAGTACCTTTACGATCCGCGATTTGCACTTCTTCTCATGAACGAAACATAGCGTGGATGTTCTAAATCACCGCTGCAAGAAATGAATAGTGGTGGGAAAAACATTATCGCCATGCGGCTGTGGCAACAACTGGGTCACAATCGCCGCTCTTGTGATAATAGGAATCAAGTTTAGTGAAAGATGTGATGTAACTCAATATTTTTTTTTTTGTAAGACAATTTGCTTGTCATGTTTGTATTTGCTTGGTATAAGACTTATGTGTGAATGTTTATTTTTTGGATTATAAAAGACTATTATACCTTATTTAATTAAAAGAGACATCATTCTTGTACGTGGTTTTTTTTTGTTCATTGCCTTAATAATTGCATTCATGGCTATGATGTTAGTATCTCAATGTTTTTTTTAACAATTATAGTGTTCAAAGTTACGAGCCACAGCTATGGCATTCAGAGGGCTTCGATGATGATCCTTCTTCATATTCATATGTTCTGCACGCAAAACGCATATATGTCGATGAAGCGTATACAAAACAAGTATGTATTTTATTAAATATCAACTACTATTACATATCGTTGGTGTAATGTATATATAATAAATTCTAAAATTGATTTCTTTGTTACTTGTAGTTTCAAGAGGTACTCCACCCTCGCCAAAACATGAAAGCCTTCATCAGTATGTGAAAGATGGATCTACGTATCCGTCCATAGGTGATATGTTCGAAATTCTATGGTATATATCGCATATACCACATCATGATCGATTGGCCACTCATCACTAGTCTCGTCGAGTGATGGCGCCTAAGACACACACATTTCATGTACCCATTGAGATGATGATCATGTTATAGATGTTGCGACATCCTGGTTTGATATCCATGGAATCAATAAATACCATGTGTGTTCAATGTGGCGGTTGTATCTTATTTCTGCTAATGTCATCCCCACCACTATGCCTTTCAAAGGAGTTGCTATCTCCGATAACGGTGGTTATGTGGATTGTTATCCACTGAAGACCGACGCAGATGAGGTCACTTAGAAATGGGAGTGCACGGGTTTCATTCCAAGATCGATTTCGATCCTTCGCTTGGCACAGCATGAAGTCCATGTCCATCTGTGCTTTTTCCCACTACTACGGGATTTGACGCAGAAAACTACGTGCAGATAGTCAGGGGTAGTGTAGTATTAGTACGCTTATACCGAGGATATGTCTGTTACTGTGGTGGATGGGTATTAGTAATCAGATATATTGTTACGTGCATCTACCATAACTTTATTTTTTATTACAATACACACATTCATATACACATCACATCATTAGATTGCCTACTTTTTGTTTATTTTTATTCAAATAACTTAGGAGAGAATCACGGGCGCATCCTATTTGGGTGATCAACAAAGACATCTAACACCCCAGCCATCACATTTACATAGATGACGAATGCCATGGAGACGCATTCGAGGGATGTCCACGATGGATTATTGATTAAGGCTGCGATTGAGCCAAATCCAACTCTTCCATTAGGGTAGGTGGAGAATACCTTTGACATGGGTGCATAACCCATTTGGTGTACTTCTCCTATACCGAGGTCAGCTAGATGCATAGACTCTTGATATGGTAATGGTATATGTAAATGTAGATGGTTCTATAGTAATTTGATTCATATTCACATCAACGTTATTGATGTAAAATGTAAATGTGTAGGTTCTATGACAAATATACATCGCAGAGTTAGTTGACTAGCTACCAAATATCTTCTTAGTCGACGAGATCCGTGGACGCACGCCACCGCTTATACGCTGGGACCGCTGAGCGGCATTGTCTGTAGCAAGTCTTATGCCATTGGCTATACCAGAGATACCTCCATCTTGCTCTTATGAGCAAATGTAGCCTGCTATTAGAGTGGATGCACATGATCTAATTTTGAAGAGATTTATTAATATCATGCTCGATAATTTGCCTTATGGGATACTCGAGCAAACAAGATCATCACCGCACTTCTATGGGCCGGTATTACGGACTTCCATGATTCATTTAGGTGGTACTCATTGTATTACAATTTCCATCTTTTGCGACCCCACCACTTCATAGGATGATATGAGGTACCATACTACGT
Organism: Tetrastigma voinierianum; assembly: GCA_016808115.1. Classification (NCBI taxonomy): domain Eukaryota; kingdom Viridiplantae; phylum Streptophyta; class Magnoliopsida; order Vitales; family Vitaceae; genus Tetrastigma; species Tetrastigma voinierianum. The sequence continues at coordinate 213,139 of JAEQBH010003546.1, forward strand.
CAAGACGCTACTCATCTTGGTAAGAGAGTTCAGGATTCTAAAGTGTTTTTTCAAATTCAATCAATAGATTTATGTGGTGATTTATAATTATTTGGTTGGTTCTTTTAGATCTTTGTCCTGGCTGACATAGCTAGTCGATTACGTGGGGCTACCATAGGATTGGTGTATGACTTACATCATAGCTTCTAGATCGCAGCACCAGATCGAGAGAAGCACGCACGCCGACACGACAGAGGCGTGCATCTACTTCACGTGGACCATCCATTAGACCTTCGGTGTCATCCACTCCAATTCGAAGCAACCCATTCGAGGTAGAGGGGGAGGGAGAGTCGATCGGTGAAATCGTGGTCGAGATGGTTGGCGAGGTTGTGGTCGAGATGGTGAGGGAGGTCGTGGCACACTTGAGCCAACATTGCCACCATTATCACACACTCCCATATTTGCACCTGATACTTCCATACCCCCATACTTACCCATCACCTGATACTTCCATAAGCCCCCATACTTACCCATCACTCGATACTTCCATACGCCCCATACTTACCCATCACCCGATACTTTTATACTCCCACAGACTTACACATCACCTTCCATACCCCCACAGACTTACACATCAGTCGAGACTTCCGCTCCACATGTCATCCCACCATTATCACCCACATCTCCCCCTTTACAAACCACATCTTTACCATTTCTGGTGTCGCTAGAGCTAGCTTCAATGGCAGTAAATATCACCTTATCATCTCCGACTTTACCATCCCCTACATTGTCTCCCATCGATGAGACTGATGAGACCATGGTTGACCTTGTATCAAAGTTAGGTGCATTTCCAGCTAAGCGACCTCGCGCTCCAAGTACACGTCGAGTACTTCATCCATTAGCTCCCTTGGCTCCATCAACTCTATTTGAGATTGCACAGACTTATGTATCAACCAACTGTGTAATATAATGCAAAGGCCGAGGAGAAATATAAAGACTCCATCTTGTGGGACTCATTAATATATGTTTATATTTGTATGTATTGATATTTGTACACATTTTTTTTTATATATTTATATGATTTGGTTTATATATGAAATCAAAGTTTTTTGTGTACTGAATTTATTACAATTTAGATGCATATGGGTTATGATTTATATATATTCTTGTTATCGGTGCAAACTTACAGGTCATAATCGAGATTCATGCAAAAATCTATTGAATCTTTCATGATTCTATATTTTAAATGATATTATACAACCTGGATAAAACATGAAATAAAAAAATAAAACTTGCAAATATTTTATGTGTTTATTTGGGATTTGGCACAATTTGATATGCTTCTGTGAACATTTTAAAATATTTACAAAAATATTTGAATTAATGAATAACTTGTGTAAACATTTGTGTTAATGAAAACTTAAAATAATTATTTTTATAAAATGAATATTTTTATGATTATGATTTTTTTTTAAAAATGTACCAATAAATCTTCCTAAACACAAAAATAAGTTATTTAAAGGGTGAGTAAATAGTATCAATAGGTGAATTAAATGAGATATCATTAATTTTAATAATTTGTATTTGATTTTTGATTGATTCAACAATTTGAAATAATATAATAAATGTCGCGGTCACCAACAATAGCATTATCATTTTAAAAAAAATAAAATGCCACTGTTGAGGACAACGACATTTGCTTAGTTGTCGCCTACGTGGCCCAAACCAATTAAGTTAGGCAATAGTTTCAAAAATAAATTATTTTTGTTGATTGGGTTTAAAATAATAGGCGCACAGCCCGTATCATGCTTCCCAAATGTCGACTTAAAAGAGATAAATGAAAGCAGTCTAAATAAAAGACATAAAAGAGTTCTACCACCATACATGCCCAAACACGGCTGTCCGTGTCGGGGACCCGGTTCACCCCATCTGAGAAGCAGGTGATGTAAACATCCAAAGAACCCGTATTAAAGGAAAGTACCCAACCTCCCTAATTAAATCTCCACCAATTAGGGAAGTAAGATATTTCCTAATAATCGTTATCAATTATCTCTTATCAATCGGTCAACGATAAGGAAAGAAAATCCCTCATCCAATAGGAAAAATATCCGTATCATCATCCAAATAGGAAAGTTATCATGATCATCCATTATAAATAAGCAGCCCACCCCATCGCGAAAGCGCACGCATTCAATTTACGCTATAAGCGCTGATCTTCTTTCTCTTCCAATCGGAAGGAACTGACGAGCATCGAGAGGCAACGGCGATCCCTCAATTCTTCTGTTTCTTATTTTGGCGAGGAGCCCGACATCCGCAGTCACGCGACCAAAATTTCGAAGAATTCGCCAAGCTCCGTACTCTCGCTTTGCTGGAAAAGCATCATCAATGGCGCCGTCTATGTGAACGACGCCTTTACAAATAAAGCCGGGATTCTCGCTGATTGATGGTATCAACTTGGAACACAAGAAGGATCTACGCCAATCCCCCAAGGATGCAAGACCATCAAGGCAACGTAGATAACCGACCTCTCGGGGCACACTAGAAACTCTACACGCCATCATCAACGAGACGGAGGGCGCCCGTCTCACCAATCGGGCCGCTTGCCGAGTTGGCAACTCACCAGGCAAATACAACGCCCCCATGAGGCGCGACAGGCCCGAGATGGCCAAAACACCATTACCCAAGAAGACACCTCGACCCTCCTCGAGAAGTAGATGGAGAAGGAGAAACTAGCCAAGCCAGGGTGTATGACCCTTACAAACCCCCTGGAGAGAATCGCAACAAGGAGAGGCATGGTAGGGACAACAGAGGCGATGGGCCCATCCTTTATCAGCAAGAGACAGGGGAGCGGTCGTGGGAGCAGAGGTTCAGGGACATTCAGCAAGAGCTCATCCATATGAAGGAAGCGGTAGAAGGCCGAGCTCCAGTCTCTATGGACGCTTTGGTGCAACAAATTGAATCCCCGTTCACAGCCAGGGTGTTGCACTTCCCTCTTTCGATAAAGTTCAAAATGCCACAGATCGAAACGTTCGACGAAACAAAAGACCCCATAGATCACCTTAATACATATAAGAACCAGATGGAGCTGCACGGATATCAGGACCCCATACGATGCAAAGCCTTCGCTATCACGCTAAAGGGCCCAACATTGGCTTGGTTTAACAGATTTCCACCATCTTCAATCTCATCATTCACAGAGCTCTCCATCGCATTTGTCTCCCACTTTATCGGAGTTAGGACGTACAAGAAGCCAATATATCACCTTTTGACCATAAAGCAGAACTCGCAGGAGAGCTTGAGGTCATATGTTCAGAGATTTAATGCTGAGTCATTAAAGGTAGATATTCCAAACGAGAAGTTTGCTATCACCGTCGCAGGGCTAGGGGTGCAGTCGAAAGACCTAATGTTCTCTATCTCAAAGAACCCTCAGGAAAGCATGGCCGAGGTGCTCGCCAAAACAAAGAAGTATATCAACGGTGAAGAAGTCCTCTTATCCAAGCAAAGGAGCTCTTTACCTGCAAAAGGAGAAGAAAGGTGGCGACAAGAAACGGAACAAAGCCCCAGAAACAAGGAGAAAGGGAATGCATCTCGAGGGAGAAACAAGAGAAAACATAGAGTGATCCCTAAAGAGGCGAGGAACGCTGAAAGACCCTGGGACCACTCACTCGAGTTGCGCAGCGCATCTGCCTCAGGCACCACCCCTCGACACCTCGTGTCACAAGTCCTACGCGAAGTGCAACATGAAAAATTTATGAGATGACCATCTCAGATGAAGTTAGACCCAACAAAAAGAGACAATACCAAATACTGTGAGTTCCACAGGGATCATGGACACCGACCCGATGACTGCATCCATCTAAGGAAAGAAATTGAGCACCTGATCCGACAAGTATCTTCACTACATGCGGGCTTCGTAAAGTCGCGTGACTGTGTGTAGCCACCACCACCACCTTGTCGCCCAACCCCACTCAAGACCGCTGTTCCTCGAGAAATCCATGTGATCTTCTGAGGATTTGCATGGAGTCCAAATTTAGCCGTAGCTGCCCATTTACAAAGATCGGACAGGGAAACATTAGAAATACGTCGTATCCAAACTTCCTACCGGATACTACTGACATAACCGAATAATCTCGTCCTAAGAGGGTGTACTACAGATAACTCCGTATGCGCACTACGCTTCCTAATTAGCCTTTACCATAATGTAATTTTTTTGAAAATTGGTTTAGCGCGAAATTATAAAGTTTTCAAAGACAGTAAGACTTTTACAATTAAGGAAAGCGGAGGGTAAGCAGAATAATCAAGCTTAAATAAGAAAATAATAATAATAAATCGCAAAATACTGTTTAAACCTCGAAAAATTTCAAACATCTCTGATGACGAAACCCGACTGCGCCGTTAAATTTGTCTCACAAATCTAGTAACACAGAAAGCTTTCGTTAAATTCCTATATACCGGAATATTTTATGAATTTCTAAATGACTAAGCTTGGGAAAGTGAAAACCCGAAACTGGATTTTAGAAAATCCCGAAAAATAAAGAAATATTTAAAGAATATTCAATTAGGATAATAAAATTTTTCGGGACAAAATGGACCCGAAGGAAATAATAGAAATTATTTATCTAAATAATAATAATAATAATTAAAGAAAAAAAAAAAAACGAAAATAAAAAAAGGATAAAAATCAAAAAAGGGCGTAGGACGTTCGGGAGAGATCCAGAGAGAGGCGATTTTTTTATTTTTCTTCTTTTGCTTCTTCGCATTCACAAAATCTAATCAGAACTTTCGTTTGTTAGTATGGGCAAAATCGACTACGCCAAGAGAGCCACGATAAAGACTAATATTCACTTTTATTCATCCCCAGTTATGTTCAAAGAATTGTCATATCGCCCAAAAATATGGTGAATGCCTATATCTTCTCAGAACTAAAGGCTCAATTCCGTCTATGTCTAGTCCAGCTCAGAAACTGTGGTTTAAAGATCTGCCTATGTCAAAGCACTAGGTCTAAAATCTGATTATATGTTTGACTGAAATTTCTAATGAATGAAATGTGTTTGGCTGTGACTCAAAATGTTTCGATTTAGATCAAAGAAGTCCTTGTCAAAGTCATTATGATAATGTTATGTGCACTGAATGTAAAAGCAGATTTTGGTCACTCAACATTACTGTTCCAAATAATTAGTGGTCTACACAAAGCTCAAAAATAGAACTAAGTTCGTTTCAATGAGGCTACTGTTTTTCCTGAGGTTGTCATAATATAAAACGTCAACCATAGATTTAATTTCAAATTAATTAAAAGTTACTACCAGCTATCCGGTCGTCCGGCGCCACGCATCAGCAACACAGAAGCAGATCAACCGTTTTTAAACCAATGTTAACAGGCGTTAAAGCGCCAGCGCCAGATTGCGTTACATCTAATGAAGAAACGCAGAAAGTCCGATCAGTTTAACGTTAATCAACAGCAAACCCCGAGCGCGTCGCGCTTCCGCCGCACGGTAGTCGATTCGTACGGCAAAGAAAGATATTACGGCGATTAATCACGGTCACCGCCGGCTCGTGCGATCCGCAGATTGCAAACAGTCTTCCATTCCAGGAATATAGTCGCGTCGACCATACTGGCGAGTTACGAGGTTAACCAGTCTCCCCGCCCGTTATCATTCCAAATCCGTCTTCGTTATAGATCCGCCGTTCAACAACGATCTGGTTCGTGAGGTTCCAGAACACCGTCGCGTTCCAGAGGTTCTGGTGTCGCCCCAGTATTTAACATTCCATGTTTGGTACTGATTTCAAGAGAAAATCTTCTGACTGAACCCATCAGAAGAGTTTCACAGTTAATAGTCAATGAGGCTCATGATAATGAGTTTAACAGTCAGAAATGTTTCAACAGAACAGAAAGAGTCAGTTACAAAATGTTTTTATACAAAACTCAAACATAAATAGTTATAATCACTTATGACTTCATGGAGGTGTCACAGATAAAGATTTAACTGAGTATGATTCACCTGTCGTTTATCGTTTTCTGATTTAAAAATAATTGAAAGGTGTTTGTTTGAAAATGATTCTTCTCCCAGATCTCGCCCAAATTGTTTATGATCAGAGTAAGATAGTGTAACATACAGCAAAATCAGTTTGGTGATTTAGTAAGGTGTAAATACCAAAATATATGCTACTTGAGAAAACAAGTCAAAAAACTATGCCGAATTCTGACCAGATTTGTTAGCACCGGTCCACGTTACAGTTTGACGTCGTTATTGACGATTTTTTTATCGTACGTCATCCCGGCGGTCAAAGCCGCGATCTTCGTTAACCAAATGCGATTTGATAAAGTTGAAAATAACCACGTTCCAGTCGCGTTCTACGCGCCACCGTCAACGGCAAAATCACGTCAGCCAGCCCGCCAGAGGTTGTTCGGTCGCCGCGATTTCCGCATTGGGGCAACCGTCGATAATCCTTTCAACTCAATACGGAAGGTTTCAACAACCAGCGACGTCCATTGTTATATATCATCGGTCATCAGGCGTTTAATCCAATATCCGTTCGCATTGGTCATCCAAGAATCATCTTGGCGACGCTTTCGCAAAATTATCAGAAAGCAGAAGCGTAGTCGCGTCAACGCCTGCCCGCGGATTCTTCCGAAAGATCGCGTCTCGGGTCCATAACAAACGCCAGTTATCCGCGCCGTTATGCAGTATTTCATAAGGCGTCACCGCAAGACATCAAAAGTCTTCACAACAGTCATCCCCTCCGCTTCTAATATGTTATAATCAATTCCATCCAACGATAAGAATACGCCCAGAAACAACGCAGTCGAGCGTTATCAGATCACGAACAAAAATATTAAGATCACTGACGCGTCACGAAAATGAAGACATACAGAACCACCGCTCCCCAAGAACCAGAACATAACTGATCAATATTGTAACGCCCGAGAATCGGTTCGTTAAGAACAGAAGTCTTCGTCCACTTTAGTTAATATTGAAACGCCCATTTAGCGGCGAGCGATAATCCAACAAGAACATCCACAGTTGATCGGTCACCGTTCATTGCCGGCGAAAAAGAGTTATTTCGCCCAAGCGCAGCGCATTACATAGTTGCGTTTCCGCAGCACCGGATAATATCCTGAGCATTGTTAATGTCTCGCCGCAAACCACAGTTGTTACCAAATCTGATCAGATACCATGAAATCTTTCAAAGATATTCTTCCAATTATCGATCCTCAGAAAGAACACTACCCGCCACGAGTCTGTCGAGATTTTCCGTTACAACCGATCGCGATAGATCCACATCGCGAGAAAACCATTCATCAGCAGAACCGCTAATACCAGATGCCTTCCTGATTGAAGAACCGAGAGTCATCCATCATGGTTATAAAGCCGCGAGTGTTCCACGCAACTGACATCCAAGAGGCAGAACATATGTTGCGCAACGCGAAAAATTAAGATCCGCGTTTTAACCGTTCAACAGTATCCAGGTCCAAGAGCATTATGAAGCAATCGTCGTCGCTCAGAAGTTCCGCCAAAGTCAATTATAGTCCCAGAATATAAGTGAAGTCCCAAAGATTACGTCATAAGAGCACCTTCGCGGTTTGTTATGACCATTTAATCGAAGAAGAGTTGTTGGTCGCCGCGGTCCGGTTGCCACTACGCCTTCGTTAAAATAACATTGAGCGGCAACAAAGATATTCACGTCAAACCAGCCCTGAAGTTTCCCGTCGGTAGTCTTCCGAACTCGCCCGGTCACGCCAACTCCAACGAATACCGTTCGAACGACGGCGCGGCCAAACATCCGCCGTTACCAGTCAGAGATGGTTAGATGAACCGTTATTAGAATGAACCAGCGCCTGCAACATTCAACTCGAACTACATCGTCGGCACGAATCAACCATCCAAAGATCCGGCAGCAAATAACTGCATAGTTCGAAAAACGAAGATTCACAGCGGTTTAGAAAACGAGCGAGTTCAACAGTCGCGATAATACAAAAGGGCAACTTCGAGTCAACGAATCAACGCTATCACCCAGATTCGAACTGACGCCTATCCTCCGGCGAAAGATGTTGATCCATGAGCGGTACCTTCGCAACAGCAATCGCAAATTCATCCCACTTCACAGCGAGTAGATGCGAATACGCCGCGCCGATCGCTTCCACTCCAATGAACAAAGTCGCAAATCGCCAGCAATAACGAACCTTTCACCGTTTGAAGTCGATCGTCAAGAAGCGCGACCTGGTCGAAAACAGGTGGGTGATCTCACGTTTGGCGTTGAAGATATCCCACTGCAGTGTGAGATTTTAAAAGTTCGTTCAGCCAAGGCAAACAGAAAGAATCTTCAGTCAAACGGCAAAACGAAAAACAGCTTCAATAGTAAAGACCATGTACCAGAGTTCGAAGGTCTCTGAACCTCTGCAGAAGCTATCTTTCATACCTGAAGGTTCGCTCCGATTTAAAACCAGCCCATTTTGTCCCATATAACATCAGCAGAAGCGAATGCCGTCGTTTTCACCAGCGCATCTCAACCGCAGCAGCGTTCAGATCATCGTCATTCAGAACCACGAGAACCGATGATTCGCTCACCGCAGAGCGCGCGCAGCGAATATTAACGCGGATAACAAGAACGTTATAAAGTTTCGGCAATCACATTGAGTCTGACCTATAAAGAAACCGAAAGGTAAGATTTGTTCGCCCACAACGTCATGATCAACGAAACTGCTCAGCGTTAACAGACGCAAGATCCTCGTCCATCCGTTGTCGACGCCACCAGCAGCTCCCGCTCTTCGCATGTATTATAAGATGTCGAACTGCCCATCGTTTAATGAAAATCTATCACGATCGATTTGTCGGCGTTTGGTGTTTCGAACTTAGCAACCAAAGAAGGTACGAATTTAGTATCGAATGCCCATGGTAAGAAAAAACGGATCCTGAACCTTCAAACATAAACGTCCTTCGCAATTCGGTCGCGAATTTCGTCGCCGAATCAAGAACCATTATCTTCAGTCCCCATCCGTTCGAATAAAAGTAGCGTCGCGTTCGCGCGCTCGGCATCAACGAAGATTCGGTGCAAATGTGATACCTCCGTGTTGAGGCGCCGCAACGCGGTGTCGCGAACTGAAGAGACCGGTTCACCCGCTTTGAAACCGGGGAAGATTTATCAGGCGTTCGACAAAGTTTGGCGATCAATCCCAGCGCCAATGATAACGCAAGATTTCGCCAAAACCAGATCTTGTGGCGCGCGTGGAAAACTCGAAGTTTATCGAGATCGGTCACGCAAAGACAGATGGTTAACCGGAGCGGTCAACCAGAAGTCATTAAAAGCATCCGTTCAGCGCCTCTGCCGCAGCAGCGACTTCATAACAAAGTCTTCAGACCAATCGGGGCGGTCACTATCCCAGAACCATCTGAATCATGTTCAAACAGCAAGAAGAAAACCATAACTGCTCCATAGAATATTCACACCGTTATCGCCAGAACTTCAACAAAGTCTATTATGAACTAACTTGATTCAATATTAGTCTGATAAACATCGGTGTCGTTAATATTATGCAATCAAAACAGAAAGTTATATTATGTTGGTTACACACAATGAAATAATCGGTACAAAAAGTTTGATACTATGAAAGGATTGTTTTGAGTCAAAGAGCAATAATAAGAACCACAACGCAGATTTACCTTCGCAACGAGATAACGAAATAGTTCTACCTAAAGAGAAGTCCCACAAGAAAGAGAAAAGAGAAGCTGGTTCGTTCAAAGTAAGTCAAGTCAAACATAACGCAAATATATTTCACTTAGAACGGTCCGCCCCGAGAGATTAAAAACTTTCTACATCGGCAACGAATGGGCGCAAAAATAGTCTTCATCATGTCCCACAGAAAAACCATGAGCAGAGTAATATGAGGCAGAGTTAGAATGAATATAAAGAGAAAGAAGGAGGAAAGAGAAGAGTGTATATATTATATGGTGTATATATAGTTGAAAGAGTGCAAGAATAATAGGAAAATGACCAAACAATCAACATCAATCCTCTGATGATATTCCAGTCCACTTCCTTCCATTGGTATATTGTGAAATGAACATAACCCCATAGAACCAAGAAAACACAACCCACAAATGCATAGAACCGTTACGTTCGTTGATTCCAACGATTGTCACATGAGATAATCTTATCCAGGCTTCCACTCATCACCAACCAAACATCGAAGGCAGAATAAAAATGGAGGTCGAGTGGCGGTCACATCCCGCCAGCAGAATGATTGAGAAATACTTCAATCGCCAAAACAGCGAACTGCGTCTACTCCTGGTCAATTGGATGAAGTTTGATGTTGTTTTCCATAAGCGATGTTAGCAGTCATGCATTAGTCTCCAAATGAGTCGCTCAGCTCATTTAGAAGCAAGCCTTCAGAGTCTTAGGTCAGCTTTCCAGAGTTCGACCACCCATGGCGCGCTCAAACGCGAGTCGGTCAGCCAATCCGCAGAGCGGCGAGAATGCGCCCTATTCATGGTCAGTCTTCAGTTTAACCGCCAGCAGTCGCGCACAGCCCAAAGAGGTCAAGAGCTCACATGTTTAATCCGCCTTCCAGCAGCGTCCGTGAACCAAAGATCGGCCCATCGCCCCAGCCGAAGCGCTTCCAGCATCCAGAACGTTCTTCCGAGCTGAATCGTCAAGCCTCAGCCATGATTATCAGCCCACCGATGGCGCCAAGCCCGTGGCCCAAGAGCTCACTCTTCAGAGCTTAACTACTCAAAGAAGGCCTCATCAGTGAGCCATTTTAGCCCGGGCCTGTAGGCGCACAGCTCCAGCCCCAAGAGGCTTCGGGGCTCGTGTTTAACCGCAAAAGAATGCACACAGCCCATGAGCCCAATAGCTCAGCTTTTAGGAGCTTAATCAAGCCAAGGAAGGCTCTCAGAGCTCCAAGAGCCATTTGAGCCGCTTAGAGAAGGCGTAAAAGCCCAGAGCCCCACAAATTTCAGTTTTTCAAAGCTCAACAAATTTCAAGGCACATTAGCCTGTGAGCCTGGCAGTTCATTTTCGCGTAGCTTAATTGCTCAATAAGGCATAATAGCCCAAAAGGTCGAAGTAGCCCATTTTGGAGAGCTCAAACAAATTTCATGCAATAATAGCCCAGAGCCTAGTAGCTCAAGAGCTCGCCTTGCAGAGTTTAACCCACCGCACAATATCCTTGTGTGCCGCAGCTCCGGGCCGAGGCTAAACAAATTAAACGCACTAGGAGCCAAGCAATTAATTTGGCAAAACAATAAAGGAGCGATAAAATTAATCAATGAATTTCGCATATCAACAAAAAGTCAATGTCAAGGTTAAGAAGAAACTGTGCCCGCCTGAGCCAGCAAGGTTAAAATAAAAGTCTAGGTGCCTGCCCGCCCCGATTCATGAAAGTAGGGGGTCAAAGGCAAAGCCCCCAACGGCAAGGCACAAGAGCTACGCCTCCTGAGAACCCAAGACATCGTGAGGGAGCACGATCAGGGAGCCCGTAGTAGCACCCTCGCGCCTCAAGGCACCCTCGGAAGCATTCTTCTACCTCCTACTCGAAAAGCCGGATGTCAACTCTAAGTCCGAAAGCCTGGCTCGGCTACTGAAGGCAAGCTACCCTGAGGCCTATCAGCAGCCTCGCTTTGATCTCTACTATCACTTCGCCCCTCCGGATAGCCAAAGCCTCCTGCCTCTCAAGGTTTATCCAAAGCTTGGTCGGCCTCTGAGCTTCCGTACCTGTAAAGCCTCTTGAGAACCCGATCCAACGTCGCACTTTAACGATAGGGAAGTCACCGACAGCCCTCGTGAACTCCTCTCTGCCAATCGTAGCCTCCCGCCTTTTCGCACCTTTCAAGTCCTTTCGAGCCTTCTGCCTTTATCCTCTCCGCCCGCACCCCTCGTCGAAGCATGCTTCAGTTAGACTCGCTTCACAAGCTTCCTTAGCTAGTCCTTTATTGCCGAGCTCAAGTGCCGCCCTTCCGAGGTCAAGGAGGCAACCTTAGCCTTATAAGACTTCGCCGCCCTGGCGGAGCCCTTAGTAAGGCTGGCCCTCCTTGCCAGGCCTTTCGCATAAGTAACCACCTACCAAAGAACAAGAAAGAGTTAATTAACAATCTGAAACAACAAGGAAATGGATCGACGAAGGCACTCCCGATCTATTGCAAGCGATTCCTCGGGCATAAGAGCCGAGCCTCCTCAACGGACGCAGCATCCACCTTCTAAGGCCGACCGTGAAGAATGGAGGAAATGTACTCAGGCGAGCTCCACATGAGAAAGGTGAGAATCTCATCCTCGCCAACACCAAAGCAACCCCTTCCCACATCATCTGGCATTGGAGAAGGGGGCTCGGTGCCTTGCGGTGTAGGACTCAGACCGAAATAGGAAGAACCTCCAAGGGGGGCTCAACCGCCCTCCCCGAGGAATCTCCAGCTTCGATAGTAGATGCGGGCGAAGAAGAGACCCCCACCTTTATGATCTTACCCCGGGACAGGCAACCCCGTGGAAGCCTGATTTTTCCCGCCACGCTTCTTTCTTCTTGCCGAAGACCTTTAGCGAGCTCGAAGCTCTCCTCGAGTGGGCTTCGCGGTAAGAGGCTCTAAAGCAAAAGACGAAGAAGACTTAGAGACAGGGGGTAGAGAAGGCTTCATGACGGAAGGAGGGGAAGACCTTAGAGCAGGAAGTCATGCAGGCTTCGCACCAAACGACCTGGGAATATCCGACCTAATGACTCAGAGTATGCTTGTGGGTGGCACCTAACCAACCTCCGCTTCACCTCTTCATCCTAGGCTGGGCACTCAGCCGCACACCGAAACCACATAACCAAACCAGAGTTAGAGACACCCAAGGACTTTCGAAAATTAGACTCGATTAGAGCAAGGGAGAAACCACGTAGGTTCTCAGGGGTGGTCCAAGAGGTCGGAACGCCAAGCATGTCTTCCTGATCAGAGGGATTATACTCCCAATTGTGGCCACTAACAAAAATAGCGTCTCCATTTATGGAGGATGGCATGTTCTGAATAATCGCCCTAGAGCTGACCGCTTTATATGTATAAGAAACCTTCCGCTGGACTCTTTACACTGAAGAGAGTAGTAATAGAGCTAGCCTGGAACCCCAAGCCTTTAGCCCCGAAACAACAAGGAGGTTAACCAAAACGCCCCGTAAGTTTGGGGAAAGTCGGGCTGGCCTACTTGAAGTGTCAAGGACGCACTTGAAGAAAGGGTAGTATGTGAAGTTTTAAACCATTTTCAAAGGCCGCCTCAAAAAAGCAAACCATCTTAGGAACATGGACGACGTAAGAAGTGAGAAAGTCTGGACGCCAAACATAGATACCAACCGAAGGTTTATAGCGAGTGGCAAAAATTTCAGCATAGGAAGGCTCGACCCGACTAGCTCCACCCATCCGAACACCTCACAAAGAACCCTAAGATATTCCGACCGGTGGGGCACCGATCTCGCTTAATCCTTTCCTTTTTACCCTTTGCCAGCGAGGGGATGACTCCACCAATGGAGCCGTAATGGTCGCGAACGGGAGACCACTGCACTCCACCCACCTACCTATTCGCATTAGGACCCTCAAAGAGTTCCTGGCTTCTATATGTAGGCTAGTAGAGCGACTAGACACAGAAGAAGCACGCATGATTGGACAAAGATAAAGAAAGGCGAAAGAATGACAAAAGAGGCTCCAAACACATCCAAATAGCCTGAAGGCTAAGACAGGGAAAGCTAAAAAGAGGAAGAAGGAAGACGTACTGAGTTACGGAAGAAAACAAAGAAAATGATCCTTAAGAGGGCTAGACGACAAAGGCGATCCTGAGCAATGGACAAAGATGTTTCGAAAGGGGGAAAATCCAAACCCGTGGAGGAAGAGGACTCAAGAACAGAGGAATACGAAGTAATTGCTAGAGGATGCCCCTAAAGGCAATAGAGGCGAAAGAGCCGACCGGGGCACAAAATCAAAAAGTCAGTTATTATCACAAGACGCTTGATGGCATGACCTCAATCAAACCATCCCGAGTAGCCAATGCGGAAGTCACACCCGATCCATACGAAACAAATACAACTCTCGATTAACGCCGCTTTAGCCAAGGGTCGGGGGCAACCTGATCGGGCTTAAAATAATAGCGCATGCTCTAACACAAGCCCAAATGTCAAGCTTAAAAGAGCAAGGAGAAGCCAACAAAAGACATAAAAGAGCTCGCCCACCACACATATGCCCGCTACGAAGGCCCAGTCAGGACCCGCTCACCTCTATCCGGAAGGTGTGACGAAACATCCAAAGAACTCCAGATAAAGGAAAGTATCCAACCTCCCTAATTAAATCTCCACCAATTAGGGAAGTAGGATATTTCCTAATAATCGTTACCAATTATCTCTTATCAGTCGGTCAACGATAAGGAAAGAAAATCCCTCACCCAATAGGAAAAATATCCGTATCATCATCCAAATAGGAAAGTTATCATGATCATCAATTATAAATAGTAGGTCACCCCATTAGTAAAAGGTACACATTCAATTTACACCATAAGCAGTTGATATTGTTCTCTTCCACCGGAAGGAACTGACTTAGGCATCGGATAGGCAACTGGCGATCCCCGTCAATCCTTCTTATTTCTTATTTTTGCAGAGGAGCCCGACATCCAGAGTCAGTGGACCGGCCCAGCAATTCCGCCAAGCTCTAACCCAGTTTTGATTAAAAACATCATCATTTGTAATTTTTTTTAAAAGTATTATTTTAATCCAAAACTCCTCATCCTCTTCATTCTATATAATACAGTTTATTTAATTCCTATACCCATCCGTTTGTCTTTTATATTAACATATGATTATTTAATAGTCTTTATTCAATTCTTATAAATTTTTATGTAAAAGTATTTATTACTACTGATTTATATTTAATAAAAATTCGAATCACGTGCAAACAAAAAGTAAAAAAATAAACAAAATAATATAAACTTTTAAACTTGATTTCATGCATATATATATATGTATATATATATATATATATATATAGAGAGAGAGAGAGAGAGAGAGAGAGAGAGAGAGAGAGAAATTGATTTCATATATATATATATATATATATATATATATATATAGAGAGAGAGAGAGAGAGAGAGAGAGAGAGATGATCTCTTGCAAGTACAGGAGGTGCCATTACTTAAGAATTCACTTATGAAAGAACAAAAAAAATTACTGAGATGATCTCTACAAGTACAGGATATACCATTACTTAAGAATTCACTTATGAAAGAACAAAAAAAATTACTTAATTATTTTGCCCGTGCTTTTTTGAAAAACAAACTTTTAATATATAATTGATTCGTGTTCTTTAAAGTTTAATCTAATAATATCAACCCAAATTCAATTAATTAAGTTAAACCAAACATTATTAGTAGTAAGTTGAATAAGTTTGGGTTAGCAGTATACGAAACCCTAGCTGTCCCTCCCATCCTTTTCTTTTATCTTGCTCTTCTTACCTATTTTCTTCAAGCAAAGAGGGATAATTATTTTATTATTCTTGACTTAAAATCATTCATATACATCTTCTTTTTTTCTTGCTCAATAAAGTGGTTCTTCCTAACTCATATGGTAGAGAGCTCAAAGTTTCAAAAAGGCGGATCATAGGGAGGGGTTATGGATTCGAGTCCTAGTGGGGACAGTTTACTATATTGTAACTAAAGTGTTTAGCTATAAAAAAAAATGGTTATTCCACAAAGATTTAGGTCTTATCTTTTTTTTTTACCATTCTATTACGGTGTTTGGTTTGTCGTCGACTTGTTACAACTAATGTTTTTCGTTATTTTGTTGCGATTATTTATTTGTATAAGGGTGATTCAGATAAACAAAACGGATTTGATTAGTTGAAAATATCATATTATGGTCGTCAATATGTTGTGTTGAAGAATGAAGTAGATATTCTAGTAACTATATTATCAAATTTGTTATTTATAGATTTTATGCCGATTTATTATGTTATTAACTTTAATGTTGTTTCATCCTTTATAGTTTTTAACAATTTGTACCTTGGATTTATACATCTATTGCAAGTTTGAATCAATAAAATTATTTTACCCTTCAGAAAAAAAAAGTTTGGATTAGCAAATAATAAGTTTTTCAAGTTTGGATGAACCGTAATTTAAACATCATGATAGAAGGATAATTGAATGGATTTTTAATTTTCATTTATTCCAACATTTCGAATATATCATTCTAGAGCCTACTAAACAAATAAAGAATTGACATTCCCTTTGTCAAAGATGTAATTGAAGAAATATATTTATAATTTGACTTTAAAATTGGACTAAGTTAAAGACTGGACTATTTACTGTAACATTTGGATTTTATTTTGAAATAATCTCTCTCTTTTAAAAAATAAATGAATAACTATGAATTGGAATAATAGGTTTAAGCTAATGTTAAAAGCTAATTTATTATGGGTTGAAGTTGAGCATTGATGTTTTATGAATGGGACGAGATTGACTTTGTGGGTTGATGACGAGGTTTATCTGCATGGTTGACCTTCACTCACATTACAGAATTTTTTAGGTCCGTTTCATTAATTCATTTTTTTTGACATTGTCAAACTTCACTCGACTTGAATTAACATATTTTATCATTAATGATCATGCATCTTCAAATCGTGTAGTAATCATTTATGAAATTTTTCATAAATGTAAAAGAACTTATAAAAAATTGATCGAGAATACGAAAATTTTGAATGGATTAGTGATCAGTAATAATCAATTAGTCAAATAATAAGCAATGATAGTTCAAATGTTTTTTCTAAATATACAAGTTTTATTATTAATAGAAAATCATCGTTGCTTCACTAATATATAGCTAAATGGATCGATTTCAGGTTTTTCTTAAGGAATTCAAACAGAAACTTAAAATAATCATCAAGATCTAGAGGAGTACAAGTCAAAGTGTGCATGAAGATTGCTTATACTTAGGAAATATGCATGATTTAACGTGAAGATCATTCAGGTTTAAGATTTTCATGTCAAATCATATATGACTTCATTATTCATTTATGTATTAAAGTTAATATTTCATTAAAACCTAAGTATTCTTACATAAGCTTTCAATAAAAAATTTCAATACTTAACTTATTAAGATTCTAAAGACCTTATTAATTTAAGTGTTAGAAGAAAAAAGGTTTGAAATATATAGGCTTGTTGATCAATGCTTTATTCAACTAGTCAAGTAACTAATCGACTAGTAACTCTTTCCGAGAAGAGGATCCATCGCGGAGACATCATAATTTTATCTCTCATTGAGTGGTTTTACCTTTTTTTTTTATTGAGGACACCCTCATTCTTGATTGAGGTTCGATTGGAGATCCAATGGTCATATATAGTGCAATTATTGCTTAGGGGTTAATATGTATTTTATTTTTTACTTCCGTTGCATATGAAATCATAGATTTTTAAAAGAATGTTTTGGGATTCCAATATTTGGTATCAGAACGGGTTTCCTAGACTCTAGATCTGCAATTTTAGATTTCATACATTAATAAAAAAGTGTACTCTAATTTTTTTATTTGATCTACATTCCTATATGCTGGAGTTGCTTAAAAAAAATCATCTGTTTTTGCCTTTTAAAGTCGCCACTTTTGTGTATTTTTTCATAGCAAGCATTAATGCACCAGAAATATATGTTTGTCTGTTGGCATCTAAAATGTTTAATGCAATTTTTGATATATTTAACTACTTGCATGGCATCCGAATAATGCATGAAATTTTGAAACATGCAAATATGTTTTTGTAGTTATAGAATTTCATGTCATGCTTCGACCATATGATTTCCAGGGACATTGACCAAACATATTACATTTAATAAGAATTGCAGTAATTTAGAAATTTTAGTCATTTTCACTTTAGGATGAGTTTTTTTTTTTTTTTTGGAAAGTGGGAATAGGATCTTAACATATTTTCTTTTTCCTATAAAAACTCATTATTCCAAAATTCTATATATCTTTGATAAATAATTTGACTTATTTTGGATTATTATTTTTTCATGAGTTTCTATGATGAGAAAAATTCTAGATACATTAATTTTAATTAATTTTGAGATTAGGAATTAAATTATGGTTTAAAAAAATTTATCTTTTAATAGAAAATTGTTAAATAGATATATAATTTAAATTATTATTAGGAATTAAATTATATTTTAACATGAATTACCCTAGATAATTGTTAAATAGATAAATAATTTAATTTATTATTAAAAATAAAATTATATTTTAACAAGACTTTTCTTAATGGGTAAATGTTAAATATATATATATATATATATATATATATATATATATATTATTATTATTATTATTATTATTATTATTATTAAAATGATGGATTAATTAAGACATGTTCTTGTTTTGGTATTAAATTATTAAATTAAATTCTAATAAACTTACAAGTCCGAGAAAATTAAATCTATAATCTTTGTTGTGCTTGTTTTAGAATTGGTTTGACTATATATATATATATATATATATATATATATATATTATTAAAATGATGGATTTAATTAAGACATGTTCTTGTTTTAAGGTATTTAAATTATTAAATTAAATTTAACAACTTACAAGTCTGAGAAAATTAAATCTATAATCTTTGTTGTGCTTGTTCTAGAATTGGTTTGACTATAGAAATTTACTAAATTAGATAAATTTAGAGATCAAATTTGGTCGAATTTAAGAATAAGCAAACTATGATACAAGCTTCAAAACACTCAAGTTTTTTAAATAATTAAGTAGGAGAAGGTTTAGTAAGCCTACGGCCTAATGTGAGGATCCTAGTTAAGTAGGAAAAGTCACTTAATAAATATTTTAGTGGGAGCAACCAACCTAAAATTGGGGTTCTTTACTTAAGAAATATTGAAACTAAGATCAATAGTGCTTACATTTAAACCCGAAAGAAAATAATAAAACCATTCAAAATAGTCACTATTTATTTTCTCAAATGGCCAAAGTTTAAAGGGTAAGTCAATCGCCTAGTCTAAAGATAAGTGACTTTTGAAATTGATTAGATTATATATCTTATTAACTTTGAGAACCTGCCTAAAGTAGGATAGCAAGTTCTCATGGAAGTTAATTTATCATGTACTTATGTGTTTAATTTTGAGTGATATATTATATATTATCAGTGCAAATTGTATATATAATTAGAGCATATCTTATGCTAGTAATGAACACATACCCCACCAACACCAATTTGATTCTCAAGATAAAAAAAATATGTTTGTTTTCTTTCCGTTAACATCAATCAGTCATAGCTACGGGGATCTCAATTATAGTTTTGCATGATTGTTTATTTGTGTCAAATTCTAGAAAGAATTTAGTTTTAGTTTCTAAATTATGTAATGACAATTATTCAGTTTATTTTAATAAAACTTTTATTTCTATTATGAAAGAAAAAAAATTTGTTACATTTGGCACATTAATAAATAATCTTTATCATATTGATTGTGTTGTGAATCAAGTTGATAATGTGAAAAAATCATTGAAAATAAAAAAATCCTAGTACCAATCAAACTCAATTGTGATACTTAAGGTTTGGTTACATAAATTTGAAAATAATACAAAGATTAGTGAGTTGTGTGCCATTAGTCTTTTTTAACCTAGAGCAGCTACCACTATGTCATCATTATATTCAAGGTAAAATGACTAAGAAATCCTTTACTACCAAAGGAGTTAAAGTTGAGAGATGTTTGGGTTTGAAACACTCAGATGTGTGTGGGCCATTTAGTGTCCATGCAAGAGGTGGTTATGAATATTTCATCACTTTTACTGATGACTACTCAAGATATGGATATCTATACCTAATGAAGAAAAAATCTGAGGCCTTGGATAAATTCAAGGAATTTAAGGCTAAATCAGAGAAACAATTAGGAAGACACGTTAAATCACTTCGTTTTAATTGAGGTGGTGAGTACATGTCTATTGAATTCGTTTCTTTCCTCAAGGAGCATGAGATTTATCTTAACTTAATGTTCAAGGAACTCCACAACAAAATGGAGTGGCAGAAAAAAGAAATCAAACTCTATTAGACCTCGTAAGGTTAATGATGAGTTTTTTCATATTACCTTATCCTTTTTTAGTGGATACGCCTTTAAAGACAACAACTTAGCATTCTGGGGGCCATGGTGTCATCCAAATCAATACCAAAGACACCCATGGAAATATGGATAGGTAGGAAACTTAATTTAAGTCATATCCACATATGGGGTTGTCCCACTTATGTATTAAAGCAGTCAACTGACAAGTTTGATGTAAAGTCAGAATTGTGTTGGTTTGATGGATATCCAAAAGGTACAAGGGGCTACTATTTCTACAATAAATCTGACATGAAGGTATTTGTGAGTAACAAATGCTAAGTTCATGAAAGAATAATACATCATGAATCACATAATTAGGGATATGAATGAATGAATAGAAAAGACTGAATTCTCTAACATATAAGATAATGTTGTTCCTGTTGATCCACAACCACTAATACCTGATATTAATACACTAAATATGCCTCATCAGAGGAGAGCACCTGCTAAGCTCACGTTGATGGGAGAATCATCTTTGACAATCCCAAAGTCGCATGAGGATGATCCCACAAGTTACTACGAAACAATTAATGATAAGGATTTTGATTTTTGGAAAGAGGCTATGAAATCAGAATTAGAATCCATGTATTCTAATAATGTGTGGAATCTTGTGGATTTATTCCAAGGGGTTAAACCCATTGGTTGCAAATGGGTTTGCAAAAGAAACAGAGGAGTAGATGAAAAGGTTGGCACATATAAAGCCAGACTGGTGATAGAAGGTTATAGTAAAAAATCAAGTTTTGACTATGAGGAAACTTTTTTACCAGTGGCCATGATCAAGTCCATTAGAGTACTTCTATCCATTGCAGGATATTGTGATTATGAAATATGGCAAATGGATGTCAAAATAGTCTTCCTTAATGGCTATCTTAAAGAAAACATTTATATCATCAACCATATAGTTTCATAACCAAAGGTCAAAAGCACATGGTATGCAAGTTGCATAAGTCCATATATGGACTTAAGCAAGCATCGAGATCATAAAACAAACGTTTTGATCAGGTAATCAAATCTTTTGGTTTTGATCAAAATGAAAAGGAACCTTGTGTATATAGAAAGATGCAGGATGATATAGTGGTTTTCCTGATTTCATATGTGGATCTACATTCCTTTGTTGATTGAAACGACTTTGAGTTGTTGTCGTATAAAGATCCAAATTAGTTACTCAATTCCAAAATGAAAGATTTGGGAGAGGCGCAATATGTTCTAGGTATTAAGATAATACGAGATAGAAAGAATAAGATTATTTCACTTTCTAAAGAAAATTATATAGATAGTTTATTGTCTAAGTACATTATGCAAGATTCCAAAAAAGGATTTACACCTTTTAGATATGAAATCAATCTTTCTCAGGACTAGTGTCCTAAGACAACTGAAGAGAAAGAATACATGAAGACGGTACTATATGCTTCAGCAGTTGGTAGTCTTATGTATGTGATGTTATGTACAACACCATATACATGTTATTTAGTTGAAATAGTGAGTAGGTACCATTCTAATCCAGATAGGGAACATTGGACCGCTTTGAAGTATATACTCAATTACCTTAAGAAGACGAGAGATTATATCCTAATTTATCATGGCGATGAGTCGTCCCTATCGATATAATGATTCTAACTTAAATATATGCTTAAGTTAGAAATCCACTTCGATATGTTTTTGCTACTGCGAGGAATAGTTGTTAGTCGGAGGAGTATTAAGCAATCATGTATGTAATTCAAACTGAAGCTAATATGTAAGTATCATTAGAGGAAATCAAGAAAGCTATGGCTTAGGAAATTCCTTATGAAATTAGGAGTCATAGCTAAGGTTGTTGATATTATGATCTTGTATTATGATAATTGTGGGGTTGTTGCTCAAGCCAAAGAACCAATGAATCATAGGAACGAAAAACGCATAGAAAGGAAGTATAACCTAGTTCGAGAAATTGTGCAGAGAGGAGACATAATAGTAGAGAAGATTGCATCTGAGGATAACATAGCAAATCCTTTTACTAAAACACTTAAGACTAAAGTGTTTGACTCTTATGTATACAACACAAGGCTCAAATGTACTCTTTATTTTTTTAGTTTCATGGTTTATAATGTAATTAGTTTACAATAATAAAATTGATGTTTTAGTTACTTCAAATTATTGTGTTCATTTAGGCCTAGTTCAAGCACATTGTACATGTTTGGGTGCATGTGGATGTATGGAGGACACAGATATGGGTTCTTTGTGTTTGAGGTTGTTCACGACGTTCATGGATGTTAGCAATCCATAAGTAGTTGTGGGAGTAGTTTTTCTTTGTCACAACTACTAGAGTGGGTCTCTAGGATATCATACCGGTATGTACTTGGTACATATTGAATGGGACTTAGGAGTACAAATCGTCATATACTATCTTTGGACGGTTTTTCCCCTAGCTACTATCTCACATAGGCTCTAAATCGGCGTCGTTTGAGGCTGAGGGGAGAGGTTGTCATTTTGAGGTGCTCCTAGTGACCATCTATTAGTGATAGTCATTCAGAGTGATCTTAGATGGCTTCTTGCTCCAACTCATAGAATCTTGTTTTGACTAGACATGGGAACCATGATGACCCTAATTATAGGGCAATATACAGTCTGAGGTAGCTTAAAAGGTAATTTATCATAGTTGTCCTTGGCCAAGGAGGCCCCACTTGAGTTTAGGGCGGACTTACAGTCATGATCAACTCAAATGGTAAGCTTGTAGCCTTAAGGTAAAATGGTAATTTCGATATTTTATAGTAATATGTTTGAAATTACTAGTATCGATTCATGGGGAGGTGGTGTGAGTGATTAGTAGGCCTTGGTAATCTTCCACAATTATTTGGAATGAGAAGTTTTCGATTTATGAGGTAGTTGGTCTACTATAGTGGTCTGATTGACTAATTGTGGAATGATGTATGATTAATTCCACGGGAGCCAAATTTTGAAAGTGCCATGGGTCCCTGGGCAAACCCATTTGTAAGTGGCTAGTGTTATGAGCAGTTTATGATCCATATGAGCCTTTAAGTTTGCTTTAGGGCTAGTGGGAGAATGTTAGAACTAAGCATAGATAAGCAAATTAGAGTTCTAATTAAGTTGGACTACTGAACTTATATGGGCTAATTATAGACCCAAGTATGTAAGTGGATTCAATCGCCCACTAAACCCTCTTACAAATATAACATTATATCTCTGTGTCCTAGATCTTAAAGCAAAAGACGTTAGATTGTTCTTGGAGCCCACATTTTGTGGTTAAGACTAGCAAATTGGTTATTGCTTGAAAGATTCATGAATCAATTTCATTCCGGTCAGTATGTATTTATGAAATCATAGATTTTTTGAGGGATGTCTTGTGATTCCAAATACTATATGCTTTGTCTCATTGCCGGTTTGTTACGACATGATGTTTTTCATTGTTCTGTTGTTGTTCTTTATTTGTATGAGAGTGATTTAGATAAGCAAAGCGAATTCGATTAGTTGCAAATATCATGTTACGGTTGTTGGTATGTTGTGTTGAAGAACTGTAGCCTATATTCTACATTATATTATTAAATTTTAGATTTAGACAATACTTACTATGCTATTAATCTTAATATCGTTTCTCATCATTTACGATTTTTAATAATTTGTATCTTGGATCTATACATCATTTAAAGTTTGAATTAATAAAATTATTTTCCTTTTAAAAAAAGTTTGGGTTAGCAAAAAATAAGATTTTCAAGTTTGGATGAATCGTAATTTAAACATCGTGATAAAAGGATAATTGAATGGATTTTTTAATTTTTCATTTATTCCAACATTTCAAATATATCTTACTAGAGCCTACTAAATAAATAAAGAATTGACATTCCCTTTGTCAAAGATGTAATTGAAGAAATATATTTATAATTTGACTTTAAAATTGGACCAAGTTAAAGACTGACTATTTACTGTAACATTTGATTTATTTGAAATAATTCGTCTCTTTAAAAATAAATGAATGAGTATGAATTGGAATAATAGGTTTTAAGCTTAATAATGTTAAAGTTGACTTATTATGGGTTGAAGTTGAGCATTGATGTTTTATGAATGGCACGAGATTGACTTTGTGGGTTGATGACGAGGTTTATCTGCATGGTTGACTCACATTACAGAATTCTTTAGGTCCGTTTCATTAATTCATTATTTTTGACATTGTCAAACTTCACTCAACTTGAATTCAATTTTATATAGTTGAAGTGGTTTGGACTTTGGACGGTTTAAATGGACTAATACTGTTTCTTTTTTTTTTTTTTCCTTTAATTAACATATTTTATCACACGATCATGCATCTTCAAATCGTGTAGTAATAATTTATGAAATTTTTCATAAATATAAAAGAACTTATTAAAATTTGATTGAGAATACGAAAATTTTGGATAGACTAGTGATCAGTAATTATCAATTAGTCAAATAATAATCGATGATAGTTCAAATGTTTTTTCTAAACAAGTTTTATTATTAATAAAAAAGCATCGTTGCTTCACTGATATATAGCTAAATGGATCGATTTCAGGTTTTTCTTAAGGAATTCAAATAGAAACTTAAAATAATCGTCGAGATCTAGAGGAGTACAAGTCCAAATGTGCTTGAAGATTGCTTATACTTAGGAAATATGCATGATTTAACGAGAAATTATTGCTTAGGGGTTAGTATGTATTTTATTTTTTACTCATTTTATATATGAAATCATAGATTTCTAAAAAAATGTTTCGGAATTCCAATATCTGGTATCAGAGCGGGTTTCTTAGATTCCATATCTGAATTACTTATGGTTTTTAATAATTTGTATCTTGGATTTATACATCTATTATAAGTTTGAATCAATAAAATTATTTTTCCTTTCAAAAAAAAAGTTTGGGTTAAGAAATAATAAGATTTTCAAGTTTGGATGAATCGCTAATTTAAACATCAAGATAAAAGGATAATTTAATGGATGTTTAATTTTTAATTTTCATTTATTCCAACATTTTGAATATATCTTACTAGAGCCTACTAAACAAATAAAGAAATGGCATTCCCTTTGTCAAAGATGTAATTGAAGAAATATATTTATAATTTGACTTTAAAATTGGACTAAGTTAAAGACTGGATTTTATTTTACATTTGGATTTTATTTTGAAATAATCTGTCTCTTTTAAAAAATAAATGAAAAGTATGAATTGGAATAATAGGTTTTAAGCTTAATAATGTTAAAGTTGACTTATTATGGGTTGAAGTTGAGCATTGATGTTTTATGAATGGCACGAGATTGACTTTGTGGGTTGATGACGAGGTTTATCTGCATGGTTGACCTTTACTCACATTACAGAATTTTTTAGGTCCATTTCATTAATTCATTATTTTTTATTTTGTCAAACTTCACTCAACTTGAATTCAATTTTATATAGTTGAAGTGGTTTGGACTTTGGACAGTTTAAATGGACTCTTTTTTTTTAATTAACATATTTTATCATTGATCATGCATCTTCAAATTCAAATCGTGTAGTAATAATTTATGTAATTTTTCATAAATGTAAAAGAACTTATAAAAAATTGATTTAGAATACGAAAATTTTGAATGGATTAGTGATCAGTAATAATCAATTAGTCGAATAATAACCGATAATAATTCAAATGTTTTTTCTAAATATACAAGTTTTATTATTAATATAAAAGCATCGTTGCTTCACTAATATATAGCTAAATGGATATATTTCAGATTTTTCTTAAGGAATTCAAACATAAACTTAAAATAATCATCAAGATTTAGAGGAGTACAAGTCAAAGTGTGCATGAAGATTGCTTATACTTAGGAAATATGCATGATTTAATGTGAATATCATTCAGGTTTAAGATTTTCATGTCAAATCATATATGTCTTCATTATTCATTTATGCATTAAAAGTTAATATTTCATTAAAACCTAAGTATTCTTACATAAGCTTTCAGTAAAAAAATTTAAACTTAACTTACTAAGATTCTAAAGACCTTATTAATTTAAGTGTTAGAAGAAAAAAGATTTGAAATATAGAGGATTGTTGATCAAAACAAAAGAATTTAAAACAGAAATAATAAAAATAATAATAAATTTAATAGATAATCATAATTATTATTATATAAAAGAATTTGATTACTATAATTATGAAGGAATTTATAGAACGATAAGATTTTTAGATAATATAAGAACATTTTTAGAATCTTTATGATTAAAATATCAAAAAGAAGTCAAGGTTATAATAAGAGATAATATTATAAGAAAAGCTATATTAAAACGTGCTCATAATAAGTAGTGAAAAGTCCAAGTGAATTAAATGCAATAGTAACCAAAATAGTAGTTAAAATTGATAGCATCAGAAAAGTCTTCGATGAGTACTATCCATAATAAGAGAGTATTATTAAGTACATTTAACCATACATTTACCCTAAACCCTAATTACTATTTAACCAAAATAGTAGTTAAAATTGATAGCATCAGAAAAGTCTTTGATAAGTACTATCCATATTAAATGATAAAGTAATAAAAGTTTTAAATAAAACAATAAAAGTCTCCATACATGTTGAAAGAGAAGATCACAAATGTTTGAGTCCTTTGAAAAAGTCCTTACCATATTCATAACATGAATAGTTGTGTTAGAGCTTTTAAAATTATGAAGATTATAAAAGAACATGATGAATATCATCCAAATGTTATTGTAATAATAGAATCTTTTAACTTATTATAAGTTATAATTTTTAACAAATGATTTGATATTAAGAACATTATATATATCTAAGCCTAAAATATATTTATAAGAATCAATGATAATTATATAACTAGATCTCCTCTAAGAAATGAAAAAATAAATATTAGAAAAAACTAAGATGTAAAAATTTAAGAACTCAAGTGTAAATCAAAAGCATCAGAGAGAGGCTAAGAGACAAAGCAGGTATTCCTGTAGAGGAATTCTCACGATTTCTATTTACATTGACAGCCATTTATAATTATAAAAAGCGGTATGCCAAAAGCCTTTTGCCATTAAACGACACACAATGGTATACAAGTTCTTTACATAAACGAATCGACTACTTGTAATCGTGTGTCATTATGGTCATTCAAAATCCAATATTTATACAATATTTATAACACTCCCTCGACGACCATCACAAGATTATTAGCACGCCTCGTTGAACCTTGCCGCGAAAACCCAACGGATAAAACCTCGACCTGGCTGAAAAAAGAGTACAGTATACTAATATCTTAACAATGCTCCCGAGCAGCATTACGATACTTCATTCGAGATCTTTCGCCTGGCACAACAACTGGACGCACAAGTTTCTTGAACGCTGCAGGCGCGCTTTGTAAATAAATCTGCTAGATTATCATCGCACCTTATCTGGCTGCACATTACTGGTCTCACCACTACTTTGAAGTTCATGAGTATAGAAGAATTTCGTGAAATATGCTTAGTCTCGATCACCTTTAATATATCCTCTCTTTGACTTGCGCAATACATGCAAAGATTATCTTCATAATACCGTTGGTTCATTCCTTAATAGAAGATAATCCACATGATTCTCTCGATGTTGTATCACGATCTCAAACAAACACATTCTCGCTAGCTTCATGCATGGCAAGTATTTCGAACGATTGGAGCGAGGTGGCCACCATAGTTTGTTTTTACCGACCCCGTGATATAGCAAAGATTTCCATAAGTAAATATATATCCCGCCCGTGTGGATCGAGCTTTGTGAGGGTCCGAAGATAGCCTCAGACTGCATAACTAAAACAATTGTGGTTCCAATGTCTTAGAATAAAATAATCCCATGTCACATGCTCCACGGAGATATCTTAATACATGTTTAATTCCATTCCAGTCTTTTAGTTGGAGCTGAACTGTATCTTGCTAGTAAATTAACTGAAAAAGCAATGTCTGGTCGAGTATAATTTGCAAGATACATTAGTGCCCCAATTGCACTAAGATATGGTACTTCAGGACCAAGTACTTCTTCATTTTCTTCTTTAGGCCGGAACGGATCTTTAGTCACTTCCGCGACCTAACAACCATGGGGGAACTATGGGATGATTTATCCATATAAAAGCTCAGACTTTTTTTTCTCAGAGGTATGTTGATTGATGGATTAATACACCATTTGAACAATACTCGATCTGCATGCCGAGACAATATTTTGTTTTCCCAAGATCTTTCATTTCAAATTCCTTTTAAGTAGTCAATCGCTTTGATTAGCTCTTCAGATCCCAATTAATTCAAATCATCCACATACCGCAATACTGCAAATTCGCCGTTACTTTCGATAAAAACGCATGGACAAATTCTGAATTATTCACATATCCTTCTTTGAGCAAATAATGGCGAAACGATTATACCACATTCGACCGTGACCGTTTCAATCCATATAAAGATCGCCAGAATTTGATTGAATATAT
Organism: Tetrastigma voinierianum; assembly: GCA_016808115.1. Taxonomy (NCBI): domain Eukaryota; kingdom Viridiplantae; phylum Streptophyta; class Magnoliopsida; order Vitales; family Vitaceae; genus Tetrastigma; species Tetrastigma voinierianum. The sequence goes on from JAEQBH010003546.1 coordinate 241,605, forward strand.
GCTTGTGGGTTTTGAATTCATTACTCAAAAATTTGGAATCCTCTTCAGGATTTTCATATATACATTAGTATCTAGAGATCCATATAAACAGGCTCGGTGACTACATCCACGTACCGCACATCAAGTCCCCGCAGACTGCTAAATATATTAATAGGCTTAAATGTAGTCGTATCCATTACGAGAATATGTCTCCTCATAATCAATTTCCAAATGTGAGAAACTCACACAAGGCTTTATATCGCACTATTTTATTCCTCGGGCTTCATTTCGCTAACAAAGACCCATCTATATCCAATGTTTTGATGCCTTTAAAGTTTGAACCATCGGGTCCAAATACCTCCCCGCTAGCCAGTGGACTTTAACTCTCGCTTTGAATTTTGCTTCTTTCCATTTTAACCAATCATTTCGACGCCGATTATTCATCTATATTTTGTAGTTTTTATCTTCATCATTATTTATGATGTCCGTAGCCACTTGGAAAGGAAAAAGCATCATCTATAAGGGTAGTATTTCATTCAGATTTTACTCCTTATGTATAATTGATGGGAGATTTCTTCATTGTTACAGATCGTACAAACTCATGAGATAACCGGACAATTGATGGTTTCCCGCAGGGCTATTAGTTCATTATTTATATTTGTCAATCCTTTTTCATTTGTATGCTCTTCTCAGAGCCGCCCTTCAGAGTATTAAATTTAACATTTTTTCTTTTCTAGAATCAGGTCTTTTGAGCCAAGAGTCGCCCACGTTTTAATTGTAGCTTAGGCTCATTAGTCATGCTATATTTCAATTTTTCCATTGGAATTTCAATTTGTGGCCGGGATATTTGGTAAAATGTATATGTGATTTTGTAACTTTTGTTGAATCAATAAATGCATCAGTAATCGATTTGCAAGATCTTGTAAATGAATTATCTTTCAACCTCACAGATTACAGGAGGTCAAAATGAGATAAAGTACGATTCATTCCATGTAATTTTTCGCCATTCTTCTAGAATTGGCTTTCCTCCTCTAATGGCGGGAAAACATTTTCATTAAAATGACAACTGCAAATCGAGCAAGAAACCTCAATTGTGAGAGGCTCAACATAGGCGAGCAATAGATGAGGATTGAAAACCAACATAAATACCAAGGCTGCGTTGAGGACCTAGTTTGTGCTCGATGGGAGCAATAGAACATAAACAAAGACAACCAAAAAACACGTAGATGTGAAATCTTAGGTTGGTAACCCAAAATAAGTTGGAATGGTGATAACCTGATTACGAGGTCGAGGCGACTAACTTCGCCGCATGAATAATAGCATGCCCCCATGCCGATAAAAATTTGGTTTTCAAAGTAAAGGTCTAAAGTACTAATCAGACGTTTAACAAAGGATTCAGCCAACCCATTTCCGAGTGATGAACATGAGCAATTGGGTATTGAACATCTATTCCAATTGACATGCAATAATTAAGGAAGGCTTCGAGATGAGAATTACTAAAGACATCGCACGAATTGTCTTGATGTGGTGATCAGAAATTTGGGCCCTTAGTCGACTATTTGAGCTAGTAATCTAGCAAACGCGACATTCCTGGTAGAAAGAAGGCATACATGAGACCATCGAGTGGACGCATCAATTAAGACCATAAAATAGCGAAATGGTCCACTGGGTGGGTGAATAGGCCCACAAATATCCCCTTGAATACGTTTCATAGGAGTCGACACAACTTTAGTAAAAGATGGTCTAACAATCAATTTGCCTTGAGAACAAGCAGCACAATTAAAATCATGAGATGTTAAAATTTGTCTGCTTGTTAATGGATGCCCATTAGAATTTGTAACTATACGCCGCATCATGGAGAATCCCGAATGTCCAAGCCGTTCATGCCATAATATAAATGCTTTAGAGTCATTGAACTTCTGGTTTATTATAGCATGTGGGATTCAATAGGCCTTATAGTTGCTTTGATAACCCACATGATAAAGAAGCCATTTGTTCCATGGTTTGTTACTTCAAAATAATAGAAGCAATGAGTAAATACTATTTCCATCACGATGCATAGTTTCAATTTGATATCCATTTCATGGTCATCCTCAAAACTAAGTAAATTTCTATTAGATTTATTAGAATAAAGGGCATTATTAATTTGGAACTTGAAAATACTAGGCAAGACGATCAGAGCTCTTCCAGAGCCTTTAATTAGGTCAACAGACCTGAGATAGCTTGGACATTAGATGAAATTAATGTTAAGTTTGGAAAATATTTTCTTATTTCGTAGGATTGTGTGGGTCAGGGCACAAGCCAACAAGACATTCATCTCAGCAGATGATATATAATTGGATCAAGTTGGAAGAGAAACTATATATCTTCAAATAAACAAATGTAGATATAAAATCAAAAAGTTTGCATTAGATAAATAACATAAGAAAAGTAATATAATAGTCTTATCGTCAATCATAGCAAACATTGCCACCACCAATCAATGGTCTAGATTCACTTGATCCTCAAGGAAATCAGAAATATCAAATTAGTTAAAGGCACCGCACCCTCATCATCAAAGAATTTTGCATTACTCGGCTGCCATCTTCGGGGGAGAGACTTGATTTAGTGGTCATTAAAATTCATTATGTCATTACATCAATAAAATTTGTCTCAATTTGCTCGTTTCTTTCCTTTAATGGAGGCCTGATAAAGATCAACCAATGTTTGGCCGCATTTATTGCAATGACCAATGACCTCATTCCACATTCATAAAGTATCTGGGCCATATGCTTGCTTGTTATGTGGCTCTGGGTGTCTTTCCATTTAATGTCTCTCGAATGGTTTCATTCCCTGGTTGTTAGAGTTGTTTTTCTTATTTTGAGATTGATTAAAATTTCCTCGATTCAAGAGTTATACTCCACCACGCACCGACCACGGCTCACGACCACGCCTCGTCCCTCGCCCATAATGATATCCACGCCCGTCCATGCATAGAATAGAAATTGACGTAGCATTGACTTCGTGCAATGATACCGACTCCGCAGGGACGAGATTGATGATTTTAATAACAGCCTGTTATTTTGCTCGGGCCTACAAGGGGAGGCATGTAATTAACTTCCGAATATCCGTAAAACGACGCTTTCTCTCTATATTACGCCGCAGAGCATGTTAGAGGCATGAAAGGTAGTATAAGTTTTCGAAAAAGATAATCCTCAACAATATTCTTTTCTCCACATAATTTCAACCGAGAGCCACTCTGAAAATAAATGAAGCCGTAGTCAATTCCGATCGACTTAAAATCTTGTAATTCCAAATGAAGCCAATCATAACTCGGGCCAAAGTATTACGGTTTTATCATATCGTTTTTCAAATATTCCAGAGGATCAACGGATTCTTTAACCGCAAGATTCACTTTTCAAACTTGCATCACGACGGCGAAAATGAAAATTAAGGCCTTTGCGATCCTCTGGATAACATTTCTCTTGATAGTATCAAAACTATAAGATCTAAGTGGGATTTCCTCAAAGATCCGTAATCCAAGATAAATAATTTTTGCCCAATGCCATGGGGCAAGAATCGCTTTTTCGCAATGCTGACATTTCTCTCTTTCCTCGTCAGCCTTTTCCGTCTTCGAGCTGTGTCGATAACGTGTTGTAAATCAAAAGAATTAGAGAGATAAGGAAGAGACAAAGAGAGAATTTATAGCCCTGATGATTTCTTATTTTATGTCGACAGCCTATTTATAAGCTTATAATAGGCGCCAAAAGCCTTACATAAATGATACATAAAGGAATGTACTTTTATGACAAATGAATGACATTGTAACTGGGCAGTCATTATGGTCATTCAAAATCCAATATTTATACAATATTTATAACAAGAACAAAAATATACTTGATGATTATAACCTTTGATTTAAACCTAATAGAAGATAATACTGAGAAAGTTTACAACCAAGAAGAAAATCTTAATGAAATATTTTATTATGATTTAAATAAAATAGAAAATCCAACATACGATGACAACAGTGTTATAGATTTTGGAAAATGGATACTAGAGTAAAATGGTAATAAAACCCTTATGAATAAAAACATAGATAAATATTAGAAAAAAGACAACATTTATGTAACTACTTTAATGAAAAGAAGAAACAGAAGAATAAAAAATAAAAATATACAAATAGTTATAGAATGCTTGTAAAATTTGTTTACCTTATCTAAAAAGTAGTCTAGAAAATATATGAATCAGATATAATAATTCCATATATAGTAGAAACATAAAATGAATATTTTAACTTAAATGTTATTTAGACTTAGAAACAAAAAAATAGAAAAATAAAAAACTAGAATGAAGGACAAACATCAAGAAATAATTAAAAATACATTGAAAAGAGAAAATGAAATTGTATCCAAAGAGGTGCAAAATAAAAAAGATTATATCAATAAAGACTGGAGAAAATTATGATAAAAAAATAAATAAATTGAATAAAGAATCACATATTGATCCCTTCAGATAAGGTCCAGGTTATATAAAATCAAGATATAAAATGAAATCTAGAAAAATAGAAATATTAATAGCATCTAAATAATTAAAGGCTGATGTGAAAAGAATAATAATAAAAGTTGGAAAAATCTAATAAAATTAAACAACTTAGGAAAATAGAGAATGATGAATATAGAAAATAACAAACACAGCGAGGTTATAGGAAAAGGATCAAAATAGATTAGAGAAAACTACTAGAAAAGTAAGTAGAACAAATAATATTAGAAAATATCCTCGTAAAGAACAATAAAAAAAGGACATAGAGAAAGAAGTTTGATAAAAATTGAAAGAGATAATTATTTGGAACTAGAAAGAAAGGGAAATAAAATAAGGAAACTGGATAAGAGAAAGGGAAGCATGTGAGAAATGAAAATAAACAGCCAAATTAGCGAAAAGTGATATAAGATATAATGATATAAATACAAATAATGAATTTAAATGAATCAAAAGATGTAAATCCTATAGGACATATAGAGGACCCGGGCAAATTAAACTGATAAATTTTAATTAAATGGTAAATTAAGACTTCGGCCAAATCTGAAATTTTGATTTTAATGACAAACTGATTCTTATCGTTAGAATCATCTCGCGAAATCTAGCTACCACGTCAATTACTTAATTCAGACAAATGCAAATTTTCACTGCTTTTTTCATGCAAAGAGTAATGTGGGACACTTGAATAGCGATTTGAGGACTCCAGAGTGCCACGTGTCATGTGCATCAGTCAAACATGAGCTCAAGTGGGCCATGGTGGATACATAACATCATATCAGCTGGAGGAAAATCCAAAGCAGCTGATAAAACGTGATAGCTGCGAATCCCGCCAGCCCAATATAAATTTGACATGTAAACAGAGGATAAGTCCTTCGACTCCAAGTTTCTAACCGGTTTTAGGGAGAAGCAAAATAGAGAGAGAAAAGGAAAGAGAGAGAAAGCAAAGAGATTTCTTAGAGAGCAGAGGCTCTAACTTATCTCAGCCTTTACGATCGAACCGTCGGTTTCCTGGGCGGCAGTTAGCAAAGGTTCTCACGGCAAGGGCCACTGTGAGGTACCGGTTTTGTGGAGTTTCACAATCTTAGGTAGGGTTTTCTTCTACTTGGTTTATTTTTGGTTTAAGAGTCTTGTTAATGGTTTTGATGGTATGAGGCCGTGAGAGGTCGCTGATCCATCCTCAAAAAATCGAATGCATGTCGTTAGGGGACTGTTTATCGTACCATGGACTGCTTGTGTGGCTGTGTTATATTTGTGTGTTTTGCTGACACTGAATAACACAAATTGTGCTTTAAAAGGTTAGCAGAAACGCTATGGATTTTGCCCAAAGAAGCGGAGGGGGTTTGGCGGATAGCCCACGCGATCGTTAAATTCAAAACAATCCTGCTTGCTTGTTGGACCGAAAATGTCCATGTGTTATTTGCATAAAATGAATGGTTTGAATTGTGTGAAAAATATTATGTTAATGCATTGAATTTAATGTGTTAACATGATGTTTGAATTATATGAAATATAATTGTGTGTGAGCCATTGGAAATTGAATTGTTTATTAGCCCATGTGAGCTAATTTTGATGTTATTGCTATGAATAAATAACATGTGGTTAGTATGTGAATTTTATCAAAATATGCTTGATTGATATATTGGCATAAAGTTGAATGAAATTGGCATAATATCATATGCACCGGCAACCTAGAAAATAGGTGTGAGTGCATGACATGAAAGAAAAGGAAAATGGTTGTGAAAGAAATTTCAAAGATTTTCAAGAATTGCCTTGGAGAGTTGTCCAACATTTCATCTCGGGAGGCGGACCTTATTGATCAAGCTGAGAATTACCAAGCACCACCTCGGAGGGGTCATTCAATGGATTTTACCGAAATCTCGGTATGACAGTTTTCAAGAACAAAACCTTTTGTTTTGAAAACGATGTTTTCTCACATTTGGCTTAGGCATGCGTGAGGAGTCAATGAGGGCTCAGAAGTGGAAAAGGGTGGAGTCACATTCCCATCCATATCATGATATTCAAGTAGATCATGTATTTGCTTGAATGTGCTTGTGTTGGAACCATTGCATGTGCACTTAGGTGGGGAGTAACCTATAGGAAAAAACTTCACTATTTGGGCATCTGTTTCACTCCCCTCGTCATGGAAAATTTATTTCAAGTATCGAAGATTCACCTAGGGATGGGACGCATCCGAGGTCTTAGAGACGAAGAGATGGCCATATATGGCCTTGTTATGTATTTTGTACAAATCTGGGTAAAAGACCTAGTTTTCGATAATCAGAATTAACTCTTTTGTATAAAATATACATTTTGAGTATGGATTTATGGGCCATCGTGGCCATTTTACTCATGTAGCGTATCATGATATGAGACGTGTATTCGCAGTTGACGGTGGTTAACGGACCCCCTGACTGGGGGCGGTCACAAAAATAAAAGAAAATACCCAAAAACATTTGAAAACATACAAAATACCCAAATATGAACTAAAAGAACAAAACAGGAACGCTTAGGAAATACATGTGTATACCTAGCTAGATATAGATTGCTTGAAAGATATCAAAACAACTCTTAATAAATGATCACAAGCAATGACTTTATACTCTATGACACAAGGAACAAATTGAGATAATAATACTAAAACCCAGATAATGATAGGAACATTGACAGGATGTATTAGAAAATGGTGGGAAGGATTATCATCCCCTAGTTTAATGTCACAACAAATAACACAATTATGTCCTTTGAAAGTAGTCTTTTCGAAGAGAAGATACTTTTGTCAGATATATAGTAAATGAGTTTCTAGAAGAACAATGAATGACATATAGTATAGAACAAAGAAGGAAAGATATAAGAGAAGCTAGAAATAAATTAGCACAATTACAAATTTGTAAAATGAAGAATATATATGAATATACATGTGAATTTAGTAAATGGTATTATGATGCCTTTGATAGCAATATGAATATGACAATCTTAGTAAATACATACCACGAAAAATTACCAGGAAAATTGAGTAATTAGTTTCAAGAAGAATATGAAAAAATAAGAAAAGAAGATGTTGATACTCTAGGAGCTGGAATAGAATTCTGTGACATCCCAAACCTATAACTGGCTGACAATCATTAACCCGCGTGAATACATGTAGCTATTGAGTGTCTCACGCCACAAAATAGTGTCTTCTCTACCCAGACTCAACCATAAGTAAAAATGGCTACCGCCAGGCCCATACACCCTACCACCAAAATATAACCAACTACATTACAATGGTCAAGAATTAACAGATCTCTTATACAAACATGTATAGATCAGAATGTTTCATACATGTTTTAGAAAAATATATAATCAAAGCCATATGTCGGCTTTCTTCTCAAAAGCGGCCTCTAGTGAGCGCGTCTCCCTGAATATTCCATGTACCTAAAAGGGGGATCCCACGACGGGGTGAGCAATGAGCAGTAGAGTAATCTCCTACAAGGGTTACTCCCCACCTAAGTGCACATGCAATGGTCGTGCCACAAATAAACATTCCACTCATGATTATGTCACTCCTAGGATGGAACCTACATGCCATGAATGAGATGTTACTCCTCATGTCCCATGCACTAAGTCCTCAATCGACTTCTCTCAACATGCTAAATGCCATGTGTGAAAAAGGTTTTCCAAAACAAAAGTTTTTTTTTTTTTTTTTTTTTGTGATTCAAACCATTGGACAACCCCCAATGTTCATTTGATTTGATCAAATTTCGTGTGTTTATGCATTTGTGAGCCACTTGATTTTCGGGATTACATCGCCGGTGCCAAGGCACCTTCCTTCCACATTTTTGATGGGCTTCTACCCAATTACTTACCTATGTCTCCAACTCACAAATTCAAGGTCTTTCACTCGGGATCACTCCATCTTGCTACGCCCAACACACGTATATTTATTTCTTTACTTCTTTCATTGTAAAACCAATCGTAGTCTCATTCGACGCCTGGGTCCGTTTTGGAGCGCACCACCCATTCACTAAGAATGATGAATTGGTCCTGGCTTTACGCACCCACACCGACTCGGGACGCGTTGATGTTACCGCATATGCAATGCTAATGTGACATTGTCGACATAATGCTACACATATGATGAATGCTATATGTGCATGCCTTTTCACGCATTTCAACACATGCATCAATTGACAATTCATATCACTGAGCATACAAATTTCAATTAAATCATACGATCATGTTAATATTTCTAATATGCAAATACCAACATCAATTTCATACAACTTCAGCATACCATCAAAATCAAGCAATGATACACACAAAAAAATCCTTAATTTCGAATCCACTATAAACAGGTTACAACACTGTCCCAACACTGTCCCTCATAGTCTTGAATCGGTCTTGGTTCAAGACATCACTCAACCTCGGTTCAGGCTATAAACATCCCCGAATCACTTAGAATCATACCCATCCCCAAAACAGTAGCTTCGAGGTGAAGAAGACCCAAAAAAATGGTCCTAGGTCACTCACAGTTCGTTCCGAACTAGGCTTCAATCAGCTCCCATTCTGAGAACTAAACCCCAACGGCCATGGAATGGCTCTTAAACAAGGATTAACCAAGGTAGGAGAAGACCCTTACCTCGTAGAGTTTTCAAAGCCCCGATTCATCTACGCCAGAACCCTCGACGTGATAGACCAATCCTACTTTTTGTTCGACGAGAACCAACGGTCCAAACGCCGTAGATCTTAAAGAGAAGGTAGACTCTCTCTCTCTCTAAACTCTATTTTCTCCTCTCACTCTCGGATACCAACCCAAAAAAAAAATGAGAAGATGATCTTTTTCTTTTTCTTTTATTCCCTTTTTGTCCTCTTAGTTTGACTTTAAGGACCACTTTACACATGACTTAATAGAAGTCATTTATCTCTTATCCTTTCACTATTCATATGACATGTGTCACATGGATACACGTAGTAGGTGGCCCTTGTCACACCACATGCCTCTAAGGTCATGTGAACTCGTCACAAGCTACCATGTGGCATCCGACACCATGTGCCTCGAAAGACGCGAAATCCCGACCATCTCGGAATTTAACGAAATTCGACGGGATAGCTAGATTTCACGAGACGATTCCAACGGTGCTGTCCGTTTCATTACCCGAGATCTAGAGAAATTCCAGCTTTTCCCATTGATCTCAACTAGCAAATTACCGTTTTGCCATTTTTCAGAAAAATGACAATTTTTCCCGGGTTTTACAAATTCTTAAAGAGAAGATTACCATAATTATACACCCAAAGGTATATTATAAAAGGTGCAAGAAATGGAGAGAAAATATTTTGTGAGAACATAGATAACATCCCAGAAAAATTGAGGTGTAAGGAGTATAAGAAATGAAAATTTGGAAAACAAATAAAAAAAGCCAAGAAAACGATTTACAAAATAAAAAAGATTTAGAAAATAATGGAGAAAACCATTTAAAAAATATTACAAGAAAAGATTTAATTACAAAAGAAAGAATATTGCACAAAATATATCAAGAGACAAAAGTAAATGCAAATATTGGAAATGTAGAGAATTAGGACATTACAATAACGAATGTCAAAAAGAGAAAAAGGCATTTATCATATGGGGAGAGAATAAGAAAGATGATATAGAAAATATAGTAAGTTTTGATAATGAAATGAGTAGTATTTATAGTAAAAATGATAATAGTTCCTCAGAAAGTGATACGTAATGAGCAGTTTAAATAATCAAGCATTTATTTATATTTCACTCGCTTATTAGTACCAAAGAAGACCAAGAAGAATATAGATTAAAACATTTTTAATAATAGAAAATTAAAGAAAATCCAGAATCTAAATTTTGATATGAAAGCCCAAGGAGAAGGATTACTACGATACTTAAATAAAAAATATATGCATAAAAAATATATAATCCATGAATACCAAAAGATAGAAAGAAATATAACAATTAACAAAGCTAAAGCAAACATAAAGATTAATTTATTAACAAAAGAAAATATAAATGTAACATTAAGTAAGATAAAAAGTGAAAAAGTAAGAGAAAAAATAATGTATATTTAATAGAAATACAAATAATAATAAAATCATTATTCCCTGAAAACCTAAATATACCAATAGTTCTAAGTTTACATGATAAAATACCAATACAAACACATGAAAGTCACCTAAGAAGTATCCAATGAAATTTAACATATACAAAATTAATGTTCACATGCCACCCAAAATATAATATTAATCTAGGTGATAAAGATTTTGATAATAGTCTAAGCTTATATTTCAAATTCTTAAGGAATGATTTTATGAAAGAAAGCAATAATGTAATGATAATGTATTCCAGTGTTTTGTACACACTATCAAATTCAAATTATGGAAGAATTTATCAAGATAAACCATTTATAGAAATTAGTGACGAATGTAGAGAATGAAATAAATAATAGAACCTCAAAAGTTGGATAGAATAGAAATATCAACAAATTACATTTTAAGTCTTAAAGATGATATTCCTGGAGAGGATTATATACAAAGAATTGATTTACCCATATTTAGGGGAAATTCCTTAATAGGAAATAGTAGCTGAAATGATACAAGGAGAAGAAGTTTCCAAAGAATAATAAGAGAAGAAGTACATTCACATTTCCTAATAATAGGAAATTATTATAATGGAGAAAGAGAAATTGAGAATACACAAATTCTAATAGAAACTAGTGCTAGTTACAACCATATCCAAGCTTATAGATGTGAAATGATATGTAGTATAACAAGCCCATATTTTTTAAGAATTATGATGGTCAAACATTATATTGTAATTTAAAGGTAAAAATACCCATAAGATTACAAGAAATAACCTTTTTGATAGATTGTTGCAAAGATGATAGAATGCTAGGAAATGGACATTATGATATTATTTTAGGAAATAGTTTCCTAGATAAATTAGATAAATATAAGATTACAAAAAAATGAATATAAATATATAGTGAAAACATATATATTTTCTTAGAAAGACAAAAACGAAAGAAATTACATTCCCTACTATGGTATTTATAATAGTAAATATTCCAGAAACTAAGTAATATACATGTAGATTAATAGATACGAGATAAAAAAAACAATATTTAAAAGCTTTTTTATTAAAAGAATGGAAGTATACTAAAATCTCTATAAAAAGTCAGAATCGGAAATAAAGAAAAGATTAAGAACAAAAGAAGATTAAAATAATGATCCGTATTTAAAATAGTAAAAATAGAAAATGTTTATCAATATGACAATATAGAATGTGATATTATATTAGGAAATGACCTTTTACAACAATTCTCAATATATCAACAAACTATTTATACTATAATGTTTAAAACACTTTGTAACCACTGGATAAGAGTATATAGAATATTAAAACATTTTAGAATAAATTATGACCAAAATGCTAAAAAATTGAGAACAAAAAAAAACATCTATTACTTATAAAGTAATAGTCCATGACACATGTGAAAAATTGAAAGAAAATTTTAGTAATAACCCATTAAAATATTGGGAAAAGATAAAAATCTATTGTAAATTAGAAATGATAGATACTCACAAAAAGATATAGAAGACTTTAAAATCCAAATTAATGAATTAATACAAATGAATCTAATAAGAAAAACTAAAAGCTCACATAGTAGCCCTCAAGCATGGTTTAAAACATAAGTCAACATTTAAAAAGTTGAAGGATAGCGATAAATTACAAAGAAGTAAATAAAAACACAAAATTTGATGGATATTATATTCCAAACAAAGAAATCCTAATAAATTTAGCAAAAGGAAAAAATTATTATAATAAATTTGATTGCAAATCTGGATTTTGACAAATAAAAATGGAAAAATATAGTATCCCAATAACAACTTTTAGTACACCTAAGGGTCATTATGAATGGTTAGTAATGCTCTTTGGATTAAAAAAATAGACCTCAAATTTTCTAAAGAAGAAAAATAGATAAAATATTCTCTGAATATTCAAAATTTATAATAGTATACATTGATGACATACTAATCTGCTCTAATAATGAGAAAGATTATGAAAAACATTTAAATACTTTCTATAACACTCTTATGTTAACATGGTGGCAGCTTCTTCTTTAGAAAAGAAAGTTGATTTTAAGAAAAAAGAAATCGAATTTCTAGGAATGATAATAGATTCTAAAGGAATAAAGCTACAATCACATATTTCTGAAAAAATAAAGGATTTTCCTGACGAATTAAGAACTAAAGAAATGATACAAAAATTTTTAGGATGTTTAAATTATTCCTTTGATTTTATTAAAGGTTTAGCTAAGGAAAGACAAGAATTACAGAAATTATTAACAAAGAAAAACCAAACGGGATGGAGTACACAAATAGTTAAAAAAAAAAACTGAAGGAAATTTGTTCCAATTTAACAAAACTTAGATTACCCAATGAAAATGACACCATTATTACAAACAGATGCTTCATATAAGTATTGGGTAGGTATTTTAAAGATAGATTTAGGAGAACTATGTGGTTATGCAAATGGAACATTTAATAATAATCAAATTAATAATGACATCAATGAAAAAGAATTACTTGCAATAATAAAAGGGATTAATAAATTTGAAATATTCTTGTTATCGAAACCTTTTACTATAGAAACTAATAATACTCAAGTTGTAGGATTTATAAGAAACAACATAGGAAAAGGAGTACAGGCTAGAAGATTATCTAGATGGAAAACTCTTCTTAGTTATTACAATTTAAGATTTTTTCATATAAAAGGAACTCGATAATTTTCTTGCAAACTTTTTGAAAGAGAATTGTCAAATAACATCTAAGAATCCACGAAACGCCATTATTGTCGAAAGAATGAATATAATTGCAGAAAATTATAATGCTATTATATCAATTGAAGAAAAAGTAATAAACTTACAAAAATATATCAATAAAATAAGAACCAAGTCATATATGTCCCAAAATCTCCTTGAAAATTGTTTTCAAAAAATGGGAGAAATAGTAGTGAGGACAGAAGATGTTTCCTCAGTCTCCACAGAGACTAAAAACATCAAGAAGGTATGCTTGGATATGTCATCCCATCCGAGAAAAAGCCAGACAACAGCAATTGCTGATAACATTAGGACATGAGATATATCTTTGTTTAAAGACAAAAATATCTCAAAAGGTATCCAAGAAATGCATATCCTTCAAAAGGATGAAAGCTTGAAAAATAACAGTCCCCCAATGGACAAGCTTCTCTTAAAAGGAAAAACTTCTAATGAAATCCTCTTTTTTTCTCGAGGAAGAAACAAAAAAAAAAACCCCATAAATCCCACTGTCATTTTATTTGATATGGAGAAAGGGTATTTGGCCTTTTCAGATTTCATTTATAACAATCTCAATGGAAAAGGATATTACCAGACTTCAATTAAATCCATTTATCCCGGTGATAACACAATCTTAATTGCCAGATCCTATTCTCATCCAAAATGCAATAGATTATGGTTTTATTAATCGACCTACCCAGTAAAGATTCGTAATGAAATCCCATATGACACATTAAAATCTCAATCAGGTAATCCCAACACAAACCATAACTATTATGCTAAGTTTTTAGTATCAACTCGAATATAATGAAGACAACGAACAGTCATTAAGGCTTTCCATGTATCAACACTTAACTCTCTAGTGAAGAAACCGAGTTCAAATAAATGACAACAAAACCCAAGACAATCGTCAAACTAAATGCATAATGGATAAAAAACAAAAAAGAGCACTAGAGTGAAAGTGGTACTGGGAAGAATGATGCACTTAAGGAAAGAACTGCTCAAATTAATTGGTGCCACTAAAGTAATTGGATGATACTTATTGAAGATGGGAAAGTAAGAGGCTATCGAATGATGAATAAAAAGATAACAGAGTTGCACTGCCAATATTTCCAACTACCGCCAGAACGTAGGCAACCAAAACAATGAAAAAGACAAAGAAAAATAATGAAGGTTGGATTACTATTGGAAAAAAAGATGTAATGGTCTATCTTAAAGTGGCCTGACAAGACATGTCCGCCACTATAAATGTAAACAATAAAGGGACTGACAATGGTCAGTTCCATACTAAAATCAGAATAAATGGTATGGCACAAAGAAGTATAAAAAGATAACACAACCCAGATAATGACAACACAATTGAAGATAATATCAAATTTTCTTATCAGAAAAAGATAAGATCACAAATAAAGGAGAGTTGAAAAACAAGATCACAAGAGGACAACTGGAAGATAGGAAGAAGACAGCTGGAAGATAAGAAGAAGATAGTTGGAAGATAAGATCACAACAAATCTTACTTTGACAAACAACTGGAAGAAAAATCCAAGGAGAAAAGCTCTATATAATGAGAAGAAACTCTCCTTGAAAGAGATCGGAAAATCATATCCCTCTTTTTATCAAAGTATTGTAATGGCTATCTAAGCTTTCTTTAGGGAAGCTATCTTTGTAAGATAAAAGTGTTTTAATTAAAGTTTGAATATTTCTTTTCAATCCTCTTTGTCTGTGAGAATCTATATAGTGAGTGTCTCTGATGCTATTTATGCTCAATACTGTTAAGCAAAGAGAGCGTTAGAAAAGAAGAGCTATGTGGTAGTGAGGTACGAAGGTCACTAGATTTTTGCATATAACAGGTATTGATTGAAATTAATTCAACGTATTTTATCTCTTATTCAAGATAGATTGCTTTTCTCTAGTTTATTTCTAGCAATTTTTGATTACTGTATAGTCTATAATGGTAAACCCATTATAGACTGGAATCATAACTAATTGGTAAACCCACTTTTAGATCTGAAAACCATTTTCCAGATATAATGGTAAACCCGTTTATATCCAATTAGATTTGTATTTTGTATTAGTCTTTTATACTTTAGCATATAAAAGACTAATACAAACACATGAAAGTCACCTAGGAAGTATCCAAGGAAATTTAGCATATACAAAATTAATGTTCACTTACTACCCAAAATATAATATTAATCTAGGTGATAAAGATTTTGATAATAGTCTAAGCTTATATTTCAAATTCTTAAAGAATGATTTTATGAAAGAAGGAAATAATGTATTACAATGCTTTGTACACACTATCAAATTTGAATTATAGAAGAATTTACCAAGATAAACCATTTATAAAAATTAGTGACGAATGTAGAGAAATTGGGTTGAAATAATAGAACCTCAAAAATTGGATAGAATAGAAATACTAACAAATTACATTTTAAGTCTTGAAGATAATATTCCCGAAGAAGATTATATACAAAGAATTGATTTACCCATATTTAGGGGAAATTCCTTAATAGGAAATAGTAGCCGAAATGATACAAGGAGAAGAACTTTCCAAAGAATAATAAAAGAAGAGGCACATTTACCTTTCCTAATAATAGGAAATTAATATAATGGAGAAAGAGAAATTGAGAATACAAAAATTCTAATAGATACTAGTGCTAGTTGCAACGATATACAAGCTGATATATGTGAAATGATAGGAAGTATAACGAGTCTTTATGTTTTTAAGAAATTATGACTTGTCAAAACATTAGAATGTAATTAAAAGTGTGTGTAAAACACTCATAGATTACAAGGAATAACCTTTTTGATAGATTGCTACAAAGATGATAGAATGCAAAGAAATATACATTATGATATTATTTTAGGAAATAATTTCCTAGATAAATTAGATAAATATAAAATTAATATGACAGCCCTAAACCCAGGGGTCCCATTGACAACCCGTCAACCTGCGGAATTATTGTGGATTTCGGGTGACTCGATACCACACTGTTGTGTCCCATTTATTGGGATCCATATTGGCTGTAAAAAATCGTAGAGTATCCTTTGTCGGGGAGCTCTACCCAACATACAACCTATGAAATTACATGGAAATACGGGGCCCCAATATTATACAACGCATCTCACCGGGCCACATATGAGAAAATGGCCACGTAGGGCCCATTTATCCATACTCAAACATATAAGCACATGACTATAAACCATAAATTCATAAGAGCCTTAAATTACATCACTTTATGTAAAACATATATCAAAATTAAGCATTCTAGTACATGTTTTACAAAATATAAATCAAAGCCACTATCCGGCTTTCTTCTCAATCATGACCTTGAGTGAGCATCGTCTCCCTGCACACTCCCTGTACCTGAAACGGGGTCCCACGACGGGGTGAGCAATGCCCAGTAGAGAATACCTCCTACAAGGGCTACTCCCCACCTAAGTGAACATGCAATGGAACACACATTCAAGTAAAAACATGCGCATTCCTACTCAAATGTCTACATGTCATGGATGAAAATGTTATTTACCTTATCCCATGTCCAGAGTCCTCATCGACTCCCTCACACATGTATATGCCGAGTATGAAAACTAAACCGTCATTTTGTTCCATCAATGGCCATTTTTTCAAAACAAAAGCTTTTTGTTTTATAAATCAAAATCCATTTGACGGTTCCCGATATCAACTTGCATTTCCCAAGTTCCGTGTGTTTATGCATTTGTGGGCCACGTGATTCGGTTTACACTACGTGACGCTGCACGCCTTTTCAACATTTTATGTCCACCGGTGATCATGTCTAATCGTGGAATGCCGTGGTCTTCACCCCGGTGGGATCTACCCCCAACTCATAAGTGCCTAACACACATATTCTTTCATTTTTAAAACCGCGGAGACTTATTTACGTTGTCCAATGTTACCGAGTTCACCATTGAACACCAACAGCGTGGTCGATCAACCATGTAACGACTACATACCATTGAACACCAAACACGGTGTCGATCTCTACTTACGTACCCCACCCATGTCATGTGATGTCCTAGTGCATAATGCAATGCAATCATGTCATTGCTCATTCATACCATGCTACATATATGATGAGTGCTATATGTGCATGTCTACTCATGCATAATTACCCATGCATCATTTGAATATTTATATCAAAAAGCATACAACTTTCAAATATATCATAAAATTCATGTCATCATATCAATACACGCATACATTGACATCACAAGTCACTACTACTCGAGTATTGACATCCATCAACTTCTAGGCCGAATTGTGACAAGACATGTCCACAACTAGCCTACATTAAGCCATGTAATGGCCTTATTCATACAAGCACATCACAAGCCAAATCATTAGCACACACTATTTGACTTCCACACAATTTCAACCAAGATATCACTCAATCTCTACAATGATATTCTCTACAATCATATACCACCAGGGCAAAAACTGACACAAATCATTAAACATCCTAAGCTATATGTATTCCAAACGGACTTCATAACCGTGACGCCCAAACCTGTGGGTCCGCTGACCACCCACAACCCGCTGAAAATCTTATACCGCCTCGTATCACGAGGCATACCCGAAAATGGTCTCTCGGTCCATAAACCAATACTCAAAATAAATATCCCAACTATATTCCAATAGTTCAAGAGTTATACATTTCTCTTACTACAAATACATATTAAAATCTATATTTCTAATACATATTATCAAAAACATCAAAGCCACAACTTATTTTCTTTCAAAATCGGTCTCTAAGAAGAGCCGGTTTTCTCGAACACCCCGTAATTCGAAAAATGTTCCTCGACAGGTGAGCTTATCGCCCAAGAGCGGAATCACCCCAATGCAAGTATTTCACTGCGTATATGCAATGCTCCAATTTAAAACACACACTCAAAGTAAATACGTGGATCCTACTTGAATGTCTAAATGCCCGTTCCCATGTCTCAAGTCCTCACCGACTTTCAACATTTATGCATGAGAAAATATCATTTTCAAAACAAACTCATTGCTCTTGAAAATACACTACCGAACTGTCGGTAAAAATACGACTACCTTCGAGGTGAATGCGCTGAGAACTCCCCAAAACACCACGGTCCTCGTCCGAAAATGATCCACTGGAGCTCCCAACCCCATTCTCCGGAAAATCATCCCGTTGAAATTCCTTCAACCATGTTCGCTTCGCAAATTCATGTCACGCACTAACACCTAATCTCTGTGCAAGGCTCCACGTGATACGAAAACGCATTACGCCATTTCCAAAACCATTTATACTGTAATATATCAAATATATCAATATGCAAATATTCTCGCAATTTGCACTACAACACATGCCATTCAATAGTGATCAACCATCACCCAAATTTGCTCACTGAAAGCAAATCGCAATATCATCTCCTAGTAGTTTATACACACAATTATATTCCATATAATTGTGACATCATGTTAACACATCAAGCTTATGTATTAACCTATTAATTTCATTACAACTCAAGCCATTCATTTCAAAAAATATTTGAATAAATTATGAAACAACACTTCAACAGCTCCCTGGCATACGCTCACAACCGTCCAAATGGGCTCCAAAAATTCTCCAAAAATTCCAATAATTCGGTCCCAAGTTTTGGGATCGATCAAACGGTCGTTCAAGGCCTCAAACCAACCGAAACATTACAAAACACTTAAACAAAGTGTAACTTCAAGTAGGATAAAACCCCTACCTCACGGAGTTTGTCGAAACTCCAACTTTTTGGTGTCCACACATAGATCGCTCTGCGTGCACCAACTTTAGTCCCGACCAAGTTTTACTTTAATCACTAAAGCCGAGAAATTTTCCTTTCCTTTCTCTCCTTTCCTTTCCTTTTCTTTTTTTTTTTTTTTTTCTTTTTCTCCTTTCACTAATTCCTTGCTCCTACCGAACGTTCTTTTCTTCTTGCTTATTTATTTGCTTTGCTTTTCTTTCTTTTCCTTTTCTTATCTCATTTTCCCATTATTTCTTCTTCTCATTTCTCTTCCTTTTTCTCTTTGCTTTTCTTTTTCTCTCCCTTTTTGGAGCATTGACTCCAGATAATAAAAGGAGGAAGTTTCTCCCCTTCTCAAGCCAAATGTGGTGGCTTTCCATTTTCCTATCTTTATTTCTTTATGACATCATACCCTGCATGGCTTAATATGAGCTATGAATCATGCCACTTGTGTGGCTCAATGTGAGCCATTCCTTTTATGCCAAGTACACTCTTTGAGGTACCATGTGGCATCCCCTGTCTTTGCCATGGTGTCATCCGACACCCCACGCTTCGAAAAACGCAGAAATCCCGACCACCTTCACCCAACGAAATTTGAAGTAAAGGTTCCTCGCAGACGATTTCAACGGAGAAGTCTGTTTCATCATCCGAGATCTAGAAAATTTTCATATTTTTACCAAAATTACGATTTTTCCCTTTTTGAGAAAATTGGAATTTTCTCGGGGTTTCACAATAACTTAAGTTATAGAGGTTCGATTTGGGTGATCAAAATACTAACATCAAGTTCTCAGATAGAGCTACAAGTTCCTCAAAGGATGCTAGTCCAAATTCTCCATTATTCTAACTTAAAATCAAATTTCCAAAATCGACATCACATGTATCAAACAGTGGCACTATTCCCATAACCCATTAATTTTCCAAACAACCCCTTAAAGAAAAAAGGGACAAACAACCCCTTAGGGCATTAAAACTCAACCAAACAGCCCCTAGAATGGAAAATAAACCAAAGTAGGAAGAATCCTTACCTTTATATACGAGCATCGAGAAGTCCCACACTTCTCGAACCCGAAGCTTAATTTCACTAACCTCCCACGCAAAACCTCGATGAAACTTGGAGTTTCCGATGTCCACGCGTATCCCTTAACGAGTAATTCGACTTTAGTTCATGGTCCATTCGAAAAACTCGGGACACTGATCTCTCGTAGATCGTAGAGAAAAAGGTGAGCTTCTCCTCTCTTCTCTTCTCTCATTTCTCTCCTCGTTTCTCTTTCTCTCTATCCTGCTCCCTTTTTCTTCCCTTCTATCTTTTTTGTTCTAACTTAATTTAAGTTAAGTTGGATAAGTGGCTCTCATGTTGCCACATGTGACGCGATCCTCGCTTGGATCCGTTCCTATCCCGAAACAATTTATTTTCGTCCTGGTTCAAGTTCAATTTATTTTAAATGAACTTAACTTAATATATTTCCTAACTCCTTAGATTCTTGTGAAAATCTCGGCCCTGGTTACTGAATAACTATCCACGCAAAGAAATCCCAAAAATCCGACTGTCTTGGAATTTAACGAAATGTTTCTGGGTAACTAGATTTCACGAGACGAATCGAACGGTAAAATCCGTTTCGTCATCCGAGATCTAGAGAATTTTCTTGGCTTCCTTGAACCATTATGGCAATTTTATTATTTTTGCTAATTTTTCAGAAAAATTAAATTTTTACTTGGTTTTACACTCTTCCCTTAAAAGAATTCCATCCCGAAATTCACACGCACACTAACACGCACATCACATGCATATGCAACTGTACACAATCATATGCATACAAACTAGTCATTTAATCACCAAACTGCTAAACCACATACTTTCATCCTTAAACAAGAAAGGGTAGGTGGCGCGCATCGTGTCCTCGAGTTCCCATGTTATCTCCTCCAATCCTCGGTGTTGCCATAACACCTTCACTAGCCTCACGGTCTTGCATTGCAAAACCTGATCCCAGCGCACATTCCATGATACGCACCGCCTTCAAAGGTCCCATCTCAGATTAACAATAAGCTTCTCGTCTCAATCCACTACATGGGAGGTATTCTCTGAGCACGGGGACATAGAATACCCTGGGCTGACACTCGATAAACTCCTAAGCAGCAATGCCAACCAATATACAACCCAGGCCCACCCTCTCAGTATCTCGAAGGTCCGACATCGGTGACAAGCCCCTCGCGACGAACCCGACCACTCATCTCTTAGGCATCACCTTCAAGAAGATCGTGATCTCCCACCTCAAACTCTGAGGTCGACGACGCTTTGTTGGGCCGTAGCTCTTCTCGCCAGTTCGAGTCGCGAGAAGTATACTCGTGATCAAATCCACCTCTCTTAGGAGGTGTCTCTAACCAAATCCGACCAGATGGATTCCCTTCCTACCTCCATCCAAAAATCAAGATCGACATGGCTTCCTGCCACAAAGCCTATGGTGCCATCCGATACCGCTGGTAACCGTTGTCAGAAGTAACCCACTAAGGGAAAATGTTTCTCCCAGCTACCCTTAAGATTCAGGACACAAGCTCGTAGATGTCCTCTAAAACCTGTATAGTCCTCTCTGACTGACCATCTGTTTGATGATGAAAACTATGCTCATCATCAACTGTGTCCCCATGGCTCTCTGAAAACTCTTCCAAAAGTGAGTCGTAAACCTAGGATCCCGATCCAATACGATAGAAACTGGCACTCCATGTAACCGAACAATCTCTCGTATGTACAACCTGTAGAATTCCTCCAGTGTGAAGGTCATCCGCTGATGAGTATACTTTATACTCGTTTTATCCCTATGTTTTACTTATATTTTTAGTATTTTTATTACATGAATAAGTGATCTAATGCTCTAAATGTTCAATTTTTTGATTAGGCCATCCATGAGCCAATATGGAGCAAAAACAAAGAGATAAAGCCCAAAAATCAACAAACAACACATGCAGCAGTAGCTACTGTGTTTTGATGTTTTCAGCTGCACAATGATCCCCAATTACTACAATATTGATATGGATAAATAGGAGACTTCTCGGTATTTCCAAAGAGACCTTATTCACTCCATTTGGACTTCAAATGACAAAGTTATGACTCTTGGTAGTTGAAGGAAGAAGAGAACAAAGTTGAAAAGTGACCAGTTGGAGCATTTTCTACATTCAGTCTTTATAATGATTTCAAAAGTGTTTTTCCTAGACATATCTAGATTCTACACTTCAAGAGATTTCCAACGGTACCAAGAACACCCAAATCAGAGTTCGGATGACAAAGTTATGGTTTTATGAAGTTTGAGCAAAAACAAGGGATTGCAGCAATATTGCGACGTTGCAGAGAGCTGCAGAAAACGCAGCATGCCGACGTCACGACGTCGTGACATTCGGGGTTGATTTTGGGTAGATTTTTAGCCCATTTTGAGCCCATAATTGTGGGGTTTAAAGCTAAAACCCTAGAAACAACAGAGGAGGACGATTTGGGATGGATTTTGGGCGTTTTTGAGGGAGAACAAGCTCCCTTTGGGTGGAAACACCCTAGGGCTTGTTCTTGGAGAGATTTCTAGGGTTCGTTCTTAGAAGAGGAAGAACACTTGAGGAAGAAGAAGATAATGGAGGAGAAGGAGCTTCAACGCAAATTTGTTCTCTCTTTCCTTTTCCGTTATTTTTTTATGGTTGTATTTCTACTTTTCCACTTATGTTTTAGTTAGTTTTCTTAGGGTTTAGATGTAGCCAAAGACATGTTTGTATGAATCTTTCATAATTTATATTGATTGATGTCTTATTTCATATTTATGTTGAGTATTTCATTTGGATCTTAATGCTTGTGGGTATTTGGCCAATATTTGTATGAATTGTGGTTTGATTCAAAATCTGAGAAGTGAGAGTTAAAATTAGACCATGGATGATTTACCATCTAATTATCATGAGATAGAGATATAAGTGAGATTGTGGTATTAAGATTTATAGGGTTCAATGCATCCCCTTAGTTACGATGGTGGTTTGAGGCAGAGATACGATAACCTTTCATAAGGGTAGTGTGTGGATGCTCGAGAGAGATTCGAATATACATTAGTGAAATTCGCCATCTTCTACGTATGAAATCGATCATCGATTAATCAAGTTAGGAGGTTCATACATCAGTGAAAATCTACGCCTGGCTTTTTAGGTCTTTATACAAATTATTCTCGCATGTCTGTATTAGTGTCTTCAGTTTTCTATAGATTTTCCAACATCCAAATAAAAAGTATACATAGGCTGTGATTAGAGCCGATAATAGGTAACCTAATTCTTCCAGGGGAATCCATACTCTCACTTATCATTATATTACTTGAGGTACATGTTTTACATAGCACAAATCGGCCTATCATCCGCAAGACGGCTGTAATGTGCCCGCATATGTCGTCCACTATCACCCACACCACATCATGGTTCCGCGATGTCCGTGGCAAGTGAGTCACAAAATCCATCGTGATATGTTCCCACTTCCACTCTAATACCTCCAATGGCTGGAATAGCCCTACTGGCCTCTGGTGTTCAGCCTTTACCTACTAACACGTGAGACATCGTCGAACAAAATCCCCAACATGTCTCTTCATTCCCCGCTCCGCACACCGGTAACGAAGATCACATACATCTTCGCGCCACCTAATGCGCCACACTGAGAGCAATGGACTCCCGAGGATCTTCTCTCGCATCCTGGCTGAACCGGGGAACTACAACCCGTCCCTTATACCGAAGACTATCATCTATGTGAAAAGCCTAGCCTTCGTCACCCACACCTGACTGTACCCGGTCCTAGATAGACACTATCTTTGTGTCCTGCCCCTGGGACTTAATTACTCTGCTCAATAGGAATGGCATAGCCACTAGACTTCCCAAAGTACCCTGAGTCTAATCACAATACTGTAACCCGAACTGCCCCACAATCTCGAGCATCTACCACTCCCAGGAAGCTACACTAGCTAGTACTCGCCGTGACTTTCGACTTAGTGTATCAGCCACCACATTCGCTTTACCAAGATGGTAGTACAATGTGAAATCATAATCCTCCGTGATATTTCATCCATCATATGGTTCATGTTGAGGTCCCATTCGTAAAGATATACTTTGCATTGTCCGAAACACCCGATTGTTCACCGTATAGGTAGTGGCGCTAAATCTTCAAGGCAAAGACTATGGCTGCCAACTCCATGTCATGTGCGGGGTAATTCCACTCATGATTCTTTAACTGCCGAGAACTATAAGCTATTACCCTCCCGGACTGCATCAAAACACATCCCAGTTTGTCTTTCGAGGCATCACAATACATTGTGTACCTTTGTCCCTTTTTCGACTATCTATCAGGTTGGTAAGGCTCCTTTTCGCCCCGAATGCCTTCACATATGACACCCCAACCCGGGGATCCAATTGACAACCCATCAACCCACGGAATATTCGTGGGCGTCCGATGATCCGATGTTCATGTTGGCTGATCTCATTCATTGTGGACTCATTTTCATATTTTTCTTGCAAATACATACAACTTCCCATATTATTATACAAGAGTTTGATATACAACTCTTTTACAAGCCAAAATATATCAAAATAGATTGTCCCAATATATTTTACAAACATAATGTTCAAGGCCACAACCCGGCCTTCTTCATACTCAAGGCCTCGAAGGAGCGCCATCCTCTCGTGTACCTGAAAGGGTGATCCCAAGACAGGGTAAGCAAAGCCCAGTAGATGTATCTTTTACAAGGGCTACTCCCCACCTAAGTGCACATGCAATGCTAGTTACACAATCACACACCTGAATGCTTGCATGTCATGAATAAGATGCGACCAATCATGACCCAATCCTGAGTCCTCACTGATTCCTAACGACATGCATGCCATGCCATGTGAAACTCAGTCATGAGTGTTCGCCCATGACCCTTCCAAAACAAAACTTTGTTTTATTTTTTTATCGACAAGCAGGGATAGCCTCCCGATACGTACTCAAGGCCTCCGAGAAGTACCGTGGACACCGAAAACTACTTCACGGCGGGACAAGTCTGATATATATATATATATAGTGGGTCTTCGAGAATCATTTTGTATTTCTTGATACCATCGAACCCCAAACATGTGGTCGATCATTTCCATGCACTTCACACGATGTCATGCGATGCCTGCGGCATAAATGCAATGCAGTAAGTCATTGCATGTCATTTCATGCTACATGTACACTACGTGTCACATGCAACATATAAATCACACATTACATGTCAAGTGTCATGGATAAATTATGTTTAACGATATAATTATTTTTATTTTTTATCCTACATATACTACATACCCTCACACATTAACATATTATTCCATTTATAGTAATAACACGCATTAGCCATTCCCGGCCATAAATCCGATCATACTTGGCCTCGGAAAAATCTAGACTTAGTCCATAAATTCTAGCTTTTATAAATATCACACAAAAATTCAACATGCAATTTCCTGCCCAGGCCATACGTAGCTCCAAGCATTTCAGATACAACCTAGTTCTCAAATGTGGTTCCAGAATCCAACCCACCATTCCTCAACTGTCCGTGACCCACCTGTGCCCCACTGCTCAACCCATCGCTTTGGTTGAGAACTTCATCTTATTAAATTATAGACTAACGAGCTTTCCATAGAGTCTAAGAATGTGCAACCTGAGTTCATTGGTTATGGTCGTTAGTTGGCGTCGCTGATTCGCTAGGTTGTACGGAATTGAAAGATATCCTCATTTTCTCCACTTCCCACCCAAATTTAGGCTGAACAGCCAACAGCCCCTTAGGGCATTAAAACTCAACCAAATAGCCCCTATAATGGAAAATAAACCAAAGTATGAAGAATCTCTACCTCTTGGAGCATGAGCAATACCCCGAGAAAGTCCCGCGGACACTTCCTGAACCCGAAGCTTTCGACTTCATGAACCTCTCGCGCGAAACCTCGACGAAACTTGGAGTTTCTGTGTCCACATGTAGCCCTCATCGAGTACTCTGACTTTAGTTCTTGGTCTACTGGAAACCGACTACCCGATCTCCGTAGATCGTAGAGATAAGATAGAGCTTCTCTCTCCCCTCTCTGTCTTCTTTCATTTTTCTCTCCGTTTCTCTCCTCTCTCAGTTCGTTTCCCCCCTTTTCTTCCCTTTCTCTTTCTTTTTGTTCTAACTTAATTTAAGTTAAGTTGGATAAGTGGCCTAGCAGCTGGCCACGTATCACGCATCCTCGCTTCAAACTGCTCACCTCAAAACAATTTATTTTCGTTCTTCGCCCAAGTTCAATTTATTTTTAAATAAACCGAACTTCGAAGTTATTTCAACCTCGCATTCTCATGAAAATTTAGTCTCCAGTATTATTATTAAGAACCATCCACCAAAGAAATCACGAAAATCCGACCGTCTTCTGAATCTCGACGAAATGTTTCGGTATTTAGATTTAATGATATGAATCCAATGGTGAAATCTTATATTTCCTCATTATCCGAGATCTAGAGAATTTTTCGCGCTCGAAACCATTATATAAATTTTATTATTTTTTGCTATTTTTCAGAAAAATTAAATTTTTCCCGGGTTTTACAATTACAAAAGAAGGAATATAAATATATAGTAAAAACATATGTACTTTCTTAGAAAGGCAAAAATGAAATAAATTATATTCCCTACTATGGTACTTATAATAGTAAATATTCTAGAAACTAAGTTATATATAATAAATACGAGATTAGAAATAACAATATTTAAAAGCTTTTTATTAAAAGAATGGAAAGATGTTAAAATCTCTATAAAAATTGTAACTGGAAATAAAGAAAAGATTAAAAAACAAAAAGAAAGTGTGGAAATAATGATCCAGAATAAAATAGGAAAATTTTATCAATATGACAACAGAAATGATATTGTATTAAGAAATGACTTTTTTACAACAATTTTCAATATATTGATAAACTATCTATACTATAATGTTTAAAACACTTTGTAACCACCTGATACAGATTTTTAATATTAAAACCTTTTAAAATAAATTATTACCAAAATGCTAAAAAATGGAGAACATGAAAAATAAATACATTTATTACTTATAAAGTAACAGTCCATGACACATGTGAAAAATTGAATGAAAAATTTAGTAATAACCCATTAAAATATTGGGAAAAGACAAAATCTATTATAAATTAGAAAATGATAGATACTGATAAATTATCGATATCAACGATATACCTACGTTAAGATATAGGAAAATTTAAAAATCCAAATTGATGAATTAATACAAATGAATCAAATAAAAGAAAGTAAAAGCTCACATAGTAGCCCTGCTTTTATGGTAAGAAAACATGGTGAAATAAAAAGAGGAAAAGCAAGGATGGTGATAAATTACAAAGAAGTAAATAAAAACACAAAATTTGATGAATATTATATTCCAAACAAAGAAACTTAATAAATCTAGCAAAGGAAAAATTGTTATGCTGAATTTGATTGCAAATCTAGATTTTGGAAAATAAAAATGGAAAAATATAGCATCCCAATAATAGTTTTTAGTACACCTAGGGGTCATTATGAATGGTTAGTAATGTGAAACCCCGAGAAAATCCTAATTTTCTCAAAATTGGTAAAATGGTAATTTCAATTAAAAGATGGAATTTTTCTAGATCTCGAATGACAAAACAAACTTTACTGTTGGAATCGTCTCGCGAAATCTAGCTACCACGTAAAATTGTTAATTAAACAAACGACTTTCACGCCGGCGTGAACGGGGTACTACATGACTTTAAGACATTTTGAGCGCTCGGGCGGTGCCACGGTCAAGCGCAGTAATTAGGTCAAACGGAGCCGGGCGGGGGCCCATGACATGTGACATTCCCAGAGTGGATGAACCACCATCAGGATGGTAATCCAAGTCAACCAACCTAAGGCGGACATGCGGGGTAAGCGAGAGGACAAAAGGAATAAATGAAAAGAGAAAAGAACATCTTCTCTTCTCTTTTTGGTGCTGGAATCCGCAGCTGAGAAAAAGAGAAATGTATTTTAGAGAGAAAAGTCCAACTTCTCTCTGGGATTTACGATCGAACCTTCGGCCCTCGACGAGCCAAGATGCAAAGTCGGGTCTACGCCGCAAAGGGCCACACGTGGACACCGATTGCGGAGTCTCCCAAGGTAGGGTTTTCTTCTCCTACTCGCTTTATTCTTCGCTAAGGGTCATATTAATGGACGATTTGTTATGCCTAGATGGTCAGAGCTTTCGGTTCCCAAAAAGATTGGACTCTAGTGAAGAAATCCCTGGGACATGGATAAATTCACGGTAACTATTTCGTATTGTGTTATATTTTATGTTGTTATTGACAATTTGAATAACATGCAAATTATGGTTTGAGGTTTCGGGACCGAAATGGCCGTGGAAGGGTCCTCCAGACGGGATCACGTCGGAATTTTCGGCAGCTTTGACGCGCCCCAGTTAATCGAGACCGCCTCGGGTGGTCCTGTGTGTGTGATCGTGGCGGTTGCCAAGGCTCAAATGAATTAAGCTAAATTGTTTATTAGCCCAAAGTGAGCTAATTTCGGATGTTATCGGCGCGAATAAATAACACGTATAAGATGAATTTTTTGTTAATATATGCATGATTGATA